>NQII01013774.1:0-19746 GCA_002778355.1 Clitarchus hookeri
ATTATATGCTACCAGGCAGGGAATATAAGCTGCTATCTTGATAAGCCGCAACTATGGCTTTGCTGCGCGATTTTCCAGAAAGCTGCGTGTATAGTGCATTAACTATGTATTTGATTGTACGACACTTAACTGTGGATGGTTGGTGTTATTAGTATACATCCTGAGTGAGTTGCTTGTCTGTTTAGGTTACGACATTTGGAAAATAACGATAAATACGTTTCCAGAGATGTAGCATGTTACGACGTAGTTATTTCGGGGCAGAAACTAAACCACGTAAAAGCGAAAAATCGAATCAGTTTTCCTTCGAAGTTGCACTAACCTGTTATGTAAATATATCATGTTACTTGCCAATACCTCTGCATTAATCAAATTATTTTGTCATATTAATCTTATTAAATTTTATTAATAAACTCTCTTACAAGTAACCACGTCATCAGCTTCCAAACACTTGTTTTGCTATATAAATTTATTTGTAGCAATTTTTTGGTATATTGATGTTACATAATCATACAGTTTTCTAAATTTGATACATTTTTCTAGACTCTCTGAATTAATATAAGTTTTATTTATGTAATATTGGCTTGTGGATTCCTCGCCGTAGAAAACCAATATTAACACATCTGCCGGGACATCCTGGGAAAGCATTATACATATGATCATGCAAACTGCATTTAAAAACATGAGATTTTGAATTGCTTTTGTCACTGGATAACGATGTTTTTATTTGCATTGTAGGACTGTGAGTCTATATGAAAATACAGCATGACCGAAAATTTGTTATCTCTGTTGTAAGGTTCAGCGAATTAACAGATTCAACTACGGTATACACAGTGTGATTCCACTAGATTTCTAGGTATCTAACCCTAACTCAATAAGGCTGTAAAGCTGAGCTAGCGCATCGTTGAAAAAAAATTTCCTTCGTGTTACAGAAAAGTGCTGGTAGAACTTTATCCAGAAGTGTTCGTAAGCTATCCGAAAATTACGGATGCATTGATTTTCATAAACTGACCTTCCATAATTTCACAGAACTTAACGCGAATTAACGGAACTACTCCGTTAAGTCCCTAGGTAACTTTCTGTACTTCCATTTTTAAAAAATAGATAGTGAAAATTTATATTTAATTTTGGTTATGTGTGTGTTCCACTGTGTTATACGTGAGGTGCTGCATGGCTTTAAATAATATGTTTATTTAACAGCACAATAGTAAATGGTTTTACAGAGTTCGTTGTTTAATATTTATCTAGCATTACATAATAAGGCACGCTCAATGTGACAAAACTACGGTCGTATCTGGCAAATAACTAAGAAATAAATTTTCCTTAAAAGTAAAATAAACTGAATAAACTCATGAGAGACAACA
The DNA here is from genome assembly GCA_002778355.1 of Clitarchus hookeri. Taxonomy (NCBI): domain Eukaryota; kingdom Metazoa; phylum Arthropoda; class Insecta; order Phasmatodea; family Phasmatidae; genus Clitarchus; species Clitarchus hookeri. The sequence goes on from NQII01013774.1 coordinate 1,362, forward strand.
ATATACTGCGAACATTGGCATACAGACTTCATAATTTGTTCTACTACCTTAATCCCATACACAACCAACGCCTCTTAGTAGTGGAAAAAACTGGAAGCGACACTGAAATGCACCACGTACATTTAGATCTGTAGTTTCAGAATGAATATTTTAATTTATTAATTAAAATGTGTATTTGGTAAAAATGCTCATAATTGGATTACTTTGAGCAATAAATGGAAATACAAGAAGGAGAACATAGAATTTGCATGCTAAAGAAATTTTAAAATTATTAAAAATTTTACATTTTAAATTTTAATTGTTACTTTGTCGATTATAGTCATTTTTATATAAAGGATAAGTAGCCGGTTTTCCTTTATTCTTTGCATAAATGTGATTACTGCGTGGTGCAGACGATCAAATAAATACAAAATTCACGTAGCACCTAGCTGAGAACATCGTAGCGAAAAGGCATCTCCATGCGAAGAAGAAAACTGAGGACTTTCTCACTTTCTCCAGACAAGCAAAAAGAAGCCATTGATAGAAACGGAAACTGGGCAAGTAGACATCTGAACGAAAAGTTTAACTTCTATTTGACTGTCATATTGGATATGACTAGAACCTAAGTCTCCCGCATACCTGGGGTTTGAACTGCGTTACAGCCTCTTAATAATTCACGTTGTTTCTGTGAAACTATTAATCGTGCTTCAGACGAAGGCTGTTGAGTGCTTTCAAGAAGTCACGCATGTTAGAAACACAATTTTTCAGTACTCAAAAATGACTAAAATCGACTTTTTCAAAGCTTCGTATCTCAAAATACACGTGGCAGACACATACAAAACTAATCAAGGACCCTGCATTGAAATACCCTACAGACTTTGCACCAATAATAAAATAGGGTCACAGCTGAAAGTCCCATAGGTACACGAAGTGCGACGAGAACACTGCACGTCAGTTCAGATCTTTGAGTTTAGTGGCGATGGCGTACTTGATGCGCAAAGCACAGTCGCATTTACCGTTTCTGCGCCTCTCAGCCTCAAACAAGGAAAACAACTCCAGGTAGACGGGCGCCTTAAACCCTCATCTTGGAGGGTAGAGTAGAAACTGTTTTAGATTCACATTTTGAAAACTAAAAAAACTAAACTAATTTCTGAATCTCCAACTATATCTTGTACTTTTCTACAACTACGTGCCGTGAAATAAAATTAAAACAAACGGCGAGGAAGCTACGTCCCTGCATATAACTCACCGCATACGGGAGCGCACGCCGAACACGTCATAGTGGCTGCAAGTCAGTGCAAATAGTGCGCGAAAAAGCTATTACCATTGCGGATGGATACATTTCTGGTTCGTTATGCCGGGTACGAAGTTACAAAAATTTTAGTTTACGAATGGCTTACAGAGTGTCCTGGGGGCACCGAAACGGCACACAATCATAACGTAAATGTTCTGCAGCTAGAAACACACTCCTTGCACTTCTGGGGTGAGACGCAGACATGGTACAGCGGTGGCGTCCTACACCCCTGTGGAGTGCAAACATTGCAAGGCACATCCGGTGAAATAGCAACTGTCTGCAAACTATCACCGGCCCTCCAACCAGACTGGCAGCGAAATTACGTAGGTACTAACTTCCAACACATGAATACCTGACTGAAGTTAATCCAGAAATAACATGGTCGCTCTAAAACTGTATTAAAACAGAATTACATAAACATTGCCAAGATACTGTCACAATTAATAAAGTCAATAAAATCAAAATATTCAAAGATGGGTAAAATCTGAAAAATAATGTACCTCAAAATCCTGGAAAAAATTTGGCAAAGTCACAGTGCATAAAAACATATTTTAAGAAGTTCAAATATTTGATACCTGTCCGCAGTTTGAGCCCGAGTCAAAAATTTCTAAGTCTGTGACTCTGACCACTCACCCAAAACTACCACATTAATTCTTAAGTTATACCTTTCATATTTCTACGACAGTCGCATAAGCCATTTATTTTTAGTTTATTTTAATATTAGTGTATCTTAAGTGTTTCTTATCACTACAGACGTCTGATGCTACCTTTTGAAGTTTGAAAGAAAAAGTCTTAGTGGCGTTGATATTCTTACTGCCATGAAAATGACAATTTTCTGAGGCAATGAAACCTTCGTGTGGACTCGGTATTGTTCGTCCCAGAAACCCGAAGCTATGGTAAATACGGTAACTTTCCATACTTCCTATTTACGGAGTTCAATTCCGTTTTTCTTCATTACGGATTACGCTTCAGTATAATTACTGTACATTTCCGTAAACATCTTGGTAAATATAAGAAAATTTTCAACATTGTAAGAGACACAAGCCGATCGTCAAGCGTTTTCCGATTTACGGAGTGACCTCACGTTACGCATTCGGCAACAGAAAACAAAATAACAACGGCCTTATTCAAATTTTGAAACCATTTAAAAATAAGAAATTTATTTATTTGGATTTCGCTTACTACTTCCCCGCTTTTATGAAGGCTAGTAGAATAATTTAGTCTCCCCTCTTTATATACCCCTACACGCATAACTTGGCCTGCATTTAAAAACTATACCGCCATTCATAGCTTATTCGGGGATCAAAGCGGAACGTAAAAATATCAAACACTTTAAACAGTTTTGACTTTACATAATTATGTTTGTGTGTAGTAAACTCATGTTTCATGTTTAAATTGGTTCTGTACGTTTCGGTTTCACAGTTTCTGAAAACATCCATCAAAAGAAACATCTATACATTATTCACTTTTGTTTATTTTCTACAGAGAAATGTTTTATGAGCTCTCTGCCATATATACATGTACTTAAATCCTTATCGCTGTCTTTGAATTTGAATGCAAACTGTTTTATTCTCAAGCCGCGGGCTCTTTCGAAACTTTTCGGAATATCGGATAAATAAAAATAAAATATGGCATTTTTTTACTTATGCCTTTTACGAAGTAATAATTATGATCAAACCACTTTCTTTACTTGTAACTGCTCTTGGATGTCTTCTTGTCAAATGCTGTATTTAAAAAGGCTATCAGCAATATAAAATACCCATGTTACCGCATATGGTATCCCAACATATAATATCACGAACATAGACGGAAAACAGATCTTGAATAACATCTCCTCTTATAACGACGTGTAGACGGCATACTGGATGTGAACCACTGATTCAGTTCACAAGCACGTCCGAACACGCACGCGGTAGAACTAGCAATGCAAACTCCGCAGAAACGCTCGGTAAATTTAGGCGTTGCCGCAACGGTAGCCCCATGCCCACCATGAATTTTTATCACCGGAAGTACATCCGGTAACGCTAATAAGAACTTCCGGTATCGCAACAACGTTCAAGGTCAAATCTCTTTCCGAGCATGTTAAAGGGAAAATACGTGTAAAAACGTAATTAATAACAATTAATTATTTTTTATACTTTATTCAAGTAGAATGAACAAATTGTACATGACAAAGAATATAAACATCACCAGTAGTACCAACTAATTTGCGGAACATCCAAATTTCATCACCCAACAAAATCTTAACTTTTAAACGTGAAAACAAAACAATATTAGAAAGTTTGACTAAAAAAAATTACGATAAAAATATTAAAGTTATTTTACTTTAACGTTTTTAAAACGATGCGTAATTCTTAACAAAATATTTTTCCTTTCGTATCTTAATATACACCTATCAACGCCAACCCATTCCAGTTTGTCTAATCATGAATTTTATCAATAAAAGAATGTTAAGGGAAATTTGCGCGCAACAAAGTAATAAATGTAGTTCAATAAAAACTATTATAAATAATGCATATTGGGAATTTAGGAGCGTGCCTTAGTCTCAGATTAAATAATGCATATGTTACATGATATAAACTGGAAGATCAAGAAAACATTTATTTTACGGAACCATGCCATCATTGGTGACATAAGATAGTTTAAGAAGTAATTATTTATATGCAACTTTCTTTGCAGTTTCACGAACGATAATTGTTAAATTGATCAAGATTTACATTTTAAAAGTGCCCTGCCTGAAATATGAAATTACATAGGTAATCAAGCCCTTAAAAAAAGTATTCGAAATATGTTTGAGATAATTGTTGCTCGTCCAGGCGGCATCCTTAATACTTTCGAGGCTCCAAGACGAAAAAATTGAGCTTCTCTACGTTTCCCTTCTTCACTAAGCGGTCTTGCTACAGAATTTTACCCTTTCGCTGACATGTGGCTTTCACCGACCCCACCCACCCCCGTGACATTTTCCGAAATCCTTTGGGAAGCGGACAATTCTGACACGTTGCTAGAGCCACTCAGAGAGAAAGATAGAGAGAGAGACACGGGAGAGGGAGAGACAGATTCAACCTTCTACACATACAAAGTACTTTTTTCAGGCATATTTTTGTACCCAAAAAAGGCCACTGTATTTCATTAATTCATTTGTATACTTTGTTGGATTGGGAAAATTACTTTATTTCCATTTCCAATCTTGTTCAGCCAAATAAACATTTAAACACAAACTTTATGTACGTTTGATTATACACAAATAAAATTTAGTTGAATGAACGAAATATGTTGTATTTGTGTCCGGCGTAATATGTATATCCAGCAACAGTGGGAGAAACCCCATTGCCGCAACTTCTCCGCATTTCCTACGTGCAGTAGTTGGCTGGTTCGAGAAACGTGAAACGGGAGACGGTGATGATGATGAATAAACCCTGGAGCGTGCCAAGGCAAGTTTCGTGGAGCCAAACAAACTCTGCTCCCAGGAAGACACCCTCCTTGTCGCCCTTCCTGTGGAGAGGGTGGTAGCTTGGGGGAAGGGGGGCAGTGCGTTGCACATAATGCCGGGGCAAACAACAAGTGTGACGGGACGAGAAGAGTGGCACGAAGTGGGAGAACGGGGTTGTAGACATCCACCGCGGGAGCAGGATAATACCCCAGGGTGCTCGTTACCCAGCTACGTCAACCCCCTCCTAGGAAGAAGACGACATATAACTCAGACGGCGACGGTGCGCCTGTCGGAGACAGAACGCAACCCGCACGCCTCCCGCGAGATTAGCGCGGTAATTACGCGCGCGACTTACGACTCAGTCACGCGAACACGTCGTCTTCAGATCACTGTCTTCCGGGCGACACATGACAATATAAACACGAACTATGATATGTAGCGTATAGTGTATTCGTGGTTTCCTCACACTTTTTGGGTAAAACATTTTTAAAAATCACACCATGTTTAAATCTTAGGTTGTTTCCTAAATTCTTCATGTAACCAAATCCTTTTATACTTCTGGTTACATTAAGTTATCTAATTTTGGTTAAATTTAACTTTTACTTTTATTTTATTTATAAATGATAATATTTAATTTATAACTAATATTAATAAAAACAGGGAGAAAATAGGTACGTTTGCAATGCCTGGTAAGAAATAGTTCCCAGGAAAATATTATTATACTGATTGCGCTGTAATTTTATAGACTTGATAATTCTTTGTTTTGCATGAGGCGGAGTAATATCCTGAAAATATAACTTCAGTAGGACTGCAGAAAAGTTGGAAGTAACCGTGAATGGACTATACGGAAGTTGTGTTATACTGAAAGAAAGATTTGTTTCAAGCAACAGAAGCAAATATTTAGTTCTCTAAACCAAATTTAAAATGACAAAAAGTGGATTATCTTTTTCACCTTACAACGTGTACATGATATACCACGTAAGACATATTTTAGGTCGCAAACTTTTGCCTGAAAGCAAAATATTCGTTGGAATCGACTCTACTTATTTATGTGGTCTCGTATAATTAAAATACCTTAAATTACTTTAAACCAAAATTTATCTTATTAAATTTAAAATATTTAATGGCAAAAAAACTTAAGTTTTTAAGATAAATATAATTGTATTTGGATTACTTAAATTTAATGCTCGATTAAATATATTATTTTGATGTCAAATATATATCTACTTACATAGAATTTATTCAAATAACCTTTCTTTTAATATTTTTTTATGTTTTAAATAAAACTAATTTCCTCATATTTGGTCTGAAATTTGAACATTCCGGAGAACTTTTGTGTCTTTTTAGATTATTTTTTTCTTGGTAGAAAGTATTACTGGATTACATTTTTAGTATGATCTGTAACTCAACGTTGTCTAGGTCAGTAGTTCTAGAACTATTTAAACACCGAGCTTCTCTTTAACCCATATAAAACAGTCGTATTTGCTTCCCTCTCACTTCTTCCGATTCCTATATATTTTTACTAACAATCTTCAAAGTGATTAATTCGTGTTATTTAATTAGGGCAAATTAAAGATTAATATTTATATTTTATATTTATAAACCTACGCGCTCCATACTGCCCATTAAAATCCACAAAATAGTGAAAGGCCACCCTCCACCGAAGTTTGATCATGTACAAAGCTACAAAAGAAAAAAAAACACACACATGTTTTTTCTACAGTATAATAAATTGTTTAATAATCTAAGTATAGGGTTTCTTGTTGTTTGCAACCATTTTATGCTATTTTTCTGTTGTAATTTTTGATCGTAAGTAATTTTATTTTTGTTTACATTCCGTGTCTTTCTCCAGATTTTCAGTTTACCAAGGCATTGCGCAATGTTCTTTTAGCATCCGAACATAACAGAATACGCATGATGTCATCACATGAGTTTTGCATAGATATCCTAAAGAGAAGAGGTATTAGCTATTTATCTCTTGTGCTTTTTTTTACCCCATTATTTTTTTTCTTTGTTAAACTTTCAGATTCGTCTCGCTCATTCCCCAATTTTCTAGTAATAGTAAAAACTTGATTATCAAATTTTCTCTTTAAAAAATTACCGCAATATACCGGTAAACTTAAAGTGATTTTATGTGTATGCCTAACGCACGTGTTGTTTTAAGAATCAAAATATTCCACAGTGAATAACTTTTCATAGTTTTAACAGCCAATTATTCGAAGCCTTTGTAAAAAGAGTTTCCTCGTTAACGAATTTTTCCGGAAATTTTACATAATATACCATTTTCCTCCAGAGAGTGAGACATTACGAATATATTATAAGGAAGGAACGAAAACGGATGGGTATGAAGGTGGGCAATGTTTTTCTTTTCTTATAAACTATAACATATATAACTCGTTTAATATATTTGATCAGCGACTACTGATTTTTTAGAAAATACAATAAACCATTTACGTGTTAAGATGAGGCAATAAATAAATCCTTCAAGGTTATTTCATTAACCAGCAATTTTCTAACTGTTTTAAGTAGACTTATAATTTAATTGTTGTACAATAGAACCTACGCATTGTGACGGTAGGCTTACATAAAAGGCAGTATAAGCTTTCTTCCAGAAATCGCATACCTAAACATAAGTTACGCATGAGTCGAGCCCCGCTATTTTGATCGGAATGGCCTTCAAACGATCACAACCACTGGCTACGCCTGTGCAGTTTTTAATATATTTTGGTAGGGCACAAATTTGTGACTCTTTCACGTGTAAATTGCACCAAAAATTTAATCAAATATATTTAACCTACGTCGAAAAACGCTGTTATATTCAGTGTCTGTATATTGTGCAGTATTTGTCAGAAATAAAATATCGTGATTTTTTTTGTTAGCCCTATTATGTTGCATGCTACGATGTCAGGATGAAACCCCTTTATGTTTCCATCCGCAACACGCAGTACTAAATTGTCAAGCTTGTGGCATGTTTTACAGTTGCAGGGTACTACCGCACACAAAGGAAAAAAAAATGAGTTCAGACTATGAAGGTCAGCATGCACAGTCACTAATATTCTGCATTCTTTCCACCGTTTGACGTAACGTATTTTAGAAACGTAGATTATCGAACGTTCTACATGCGTAAAGTAATTTAATTTTTTTTGTCGATGGAATTCTTGGCCTGGGTTAAAAGGTGTTATTTTCTAACACGAGGTCCCGGGTTAAAATAGCGTTAATTCATTACTTAATTTAACTTTTCACTTGTAACTAAGCACCATTGTGAAGTAATTATTGATATGTTTATGTCTTAAATGAAAATACTTTCATATCCATTACTAAAAAGTGTTGAAGATCACACATTCGGATCTGAATGTAGTATGTCGCGAAACATATTTCGGAACACAATAACAGGAAGTTTCTCCGCCATGCCCCCAAAACAACAGAATAAAAAATTGCTAAGTATTGCCAACGCATAAATTTACGATATGTGATGTAACCGTTGATAAATGTTTCTTTAATCGTAGGTATTAATTATATTTGTACTGCTAGTTTTATGCTGTTCACGTTAAAGTGAGCACTTTTGAAATCAACCTTTGAAAAAAGAACACTCCATCAACTGCACAATAAGCTAGCGTACACACTGACGCGCTGGCTCCCAGTTAAGTTGGCAGAGGATTACGATAAGTAGTTCCAAGGTTTGACGTTAAAGGTTTTAATTAATGGCAAATATAGATGGCATTTCCTTGTTGATACCCTTTTATTAAACGAGCTGCCATGTAACACATTTATGTTTCAAACCATTTCGGGTTTTGACTTCATTGACGGATGAATAAATTGATTAGGACCATATAAATAGGACCACATAATAGTCACGTTCTACATACGGCAGAAGGATAAAAATATGAGCAGAAACGTATATCTAAAGCAGAACTTTAAGTGCTCATTTTACTGTGAACAACCTTTAAGCTACCTTAAATACCTTGGATGATTTCATTTATTGTTCGGTATTTTTGTCCAAGAGCTCCTTGGTGATTTTTATATTAGTAATGTCCAAAAAATAGCCTACATTATTGTTTCGCGTTACATTTATACTATATATAAGGAGCTGTCTGAGACATGTGTTATTCATTTTGATACACAAATAAGTAAAATAATACTCCTTGCGGAACTAAATTATCGTACGTTGAAAATTTATGTCACGAATTCACCAAGGAGAGAACTAGAATTTCCGAAGTGTAATCTCAAACAATTTTACCTTTTTTTAAATGCAAAATTTATCTTGCGAATTTTGCCTTGCTTAAATAAAAATAATAATTATTTCAAAATTATCTTAGCATTAAAGTTGAACCTCTTGATTTCACTTCTGAGATTGATTAACTTTATATAGTTGTATTTAAAAAAAAACCTGTTGATCTGACTGCTAATTATACAATAACTGAGAGGGACAAAACAATTTTATGTAATAAAAAGATTATTGCTCACAATAATTCAAATTTGGGTGTAGAATATTATATACTGAAATTATTGAATTTTCTTGATGAGAACGATTGAAATATTTACGGTATTTAAACAGACATCGGAATTTTTTGGATCTGAGAGAAAGAACCATCCAAATACTCTTACATTCCGTCCAACATAAACAAAACAAATAGAGTAAAATAAACTATAGGTTTATAAGTCNACCATCCAAATACTCTTACATTCCGTCCAACATAAACAAAACAAATAGAGTAAAATAAACTTTAGGTTTATAAGTCGCTGATTTCCTATGTTAAACTCATTTTTGTATGCGAAAATTTAATGTGTTAAAAATAATTATCTATTTGTTTTATTACCACGTTTTTTATTCAATTCAATTCTTTACTAGCCTTACAGTTGAGCAATACAAAAAAATTGTTAGTTCCTGAAATTCGCCTATATACAAAAGACACCGAGTAAATAAATATGTTCTGTAAATATTAAAATTAAGTTAAAGTACTTACTGAAAATTTGTCTTACGTTACTCAAAATTACGTAATTATACCCACCATGTTAGAAATGTGTAATCCGTTAGTTCTCTAACTGCTATATTTTGGTTGCATTCGCTCATCCGAGTTATCTTTCTCTTGTTTCAGAATCTACCTCACCTTCTCTCGACAAACTGCACGACTGTTTCAGGCCACTTTGAAAGTGCCTAGGAGAAAACAAAAGAGGTTTGTATGTGTTATCAAGAAAAGTTATTTCCTAGTTCTTAAAGTGTTTCATCTGTTTTTGTTTTCATGCGTCTGTTGTAAGTTCATTAGACCACATAATAGTCACCTGCGATTGAAATATACCTAGCAGGGTAATCGCTAAACGAACAGGAATAACAATTGTGATTAGAATTGGTACTGATAGGAAAAGTGTCTGGATGTAGGTGACATTAATACTCAACTGACGACGTGGTAAGATAATGTTAATCCACACTTCCATCAAATAATTGCGCAGTTCGGCCATATTTAGTGGATTCAACCTCTAAAGATATACCCGTTCCAGCCAATCATGAATATTTTCAAAAGATTTTGACTCTGAAGATTTTTCACGATATTATAGGAATGCGAATAACCCTGAGTAATCATTATGCAAATAATTTGCGTCTGGAGACATGCGAGCGCGAGAATTTCCTTTTGAACAAATGGATAGCAATTTTTACTGCCCGTGATTTTTCGTGAAAAAATCTGAGCACACAGTAGACTTCAAAACTATATACACACCTCGGTTGTTGTAATACCTCCATTGGCTGCTGGTGTCGTTTCCGCATATGACCGAGCAACTCAAAATTATGTAACTCCGACATAGAACCTTCGTGATTGTGTGCTAACAGTAACACGGGCCAGAACATGTTTCAGTCAAAAAAAAAGGTGGATGACTCCACAGTTCTTTTAACTGTATCTTGTATGGAAATGTTTTTGCGAAATATCACTGACACAACAGTGTCACATTCCTCTTCAAGCTGATCAGTCAAAGGCAAAACCTGATTGCCCAGTAGCTTAATGTCGTAGCTATGGTTTAAATTTCCTGTCACCTTAAAACAAAGTATCCGTTTCCACGTAATTAGAACACCCCCAATACATTAGAGAACTACCTCCACCCTGAACTATGTCTTGTACGCGGTACTCAGTGTAGACTTAGGTCAACGATAGACACGATGACTAGTATTATTTTATAATGATGTTTTTATCAGACAGTATTCATTGCCGATCATGAGACTAAATAAAAATCTCGCACAAACATAGAAATCAGCCAGACAAATGACGGAAAAAACCTTTTAAAACACCACAGAGAGATAATTAGGAAAAAATGTTTCCTTGACAAGCTTTCGTGCTACTCTGCTACATATGTTCATGACATTCAGTTCCTTGGGAACTTATCTTTTAGAAAATTGTTTGTAAGTGTCCTGCGTTGAGTTCCTGTAGTAAATATTGTATTGAAGAGAAGCGACTGTGTACACAGGCTGACAAACACGCTCGTGGTACTTGTCTGGCAGTGCCGTCTTCCGACCACAGTTTTGAAGAAAATGCCATTTAAGACTGTTTGTTTTGCTGCTGGTAGACACGTATGACCGTTTAGCCTCAATGCACCTGCCGATTTGGCTACTTCATTTACTTTATGACCTTTTGTACACCCACATGCAATCATCAATTTACCAACGTCTGCTTTGCGCCCCATTTTCCACTCACTGAAGGAGACATTCACTGCACTGAAGATATCTCTTCGCAATCTATTAAATGTATGCCACACATCGCAGTTACTTTTTACCCAAACATCTTCATGCAACTCTATTTGTAAAGGGAACGTGAGAAAAAAAGGAAACATAATTATAACCAATATCTGTGAAACGATACAAATGTAACAGTTTCGTAGAATAAAACCAATCAGAAAGGTTATGCAAATTTCTATTTGATAAAACTGTATTTGGGGTTGTTAAAGGAACACCTACCGTTGTCCTCCTTTGGCAACAAGCGTAGACGAACTCCGATGAGATGTTGCCAAACGCTTAACTTCTACTGCCGAAAAGGGTGCAATGATATACAGGGTACAACTTTTACCATTATAAATTGCCTTAGAATACTTGTCGTTTTCACGTCCTCGTATTTTTATACTGCAGTTTCTGGACAATCAATATATAGGTACATATGTAAGGATATACGTGTATGTATATCCTTACAGATATTCCGGACACCGATATATATATCGGACAACCTATATATATATATACATATTATTTCTGTCGGAAGGAACAAAGCATTATAATGTTATCGTTGCCTTACAGACACGGTCACTAATTTTTTGTCCGGAGATATTACACTTAAATATCTTACTGCAGTTTAGGTATTCAAATTCCTGTGCATCATTAAATGTACAGCAAGTTTATGTTTTGTTAAACTTTTTTGTTAAAAATCAATGAAAAATTCCTTGCCCGTTACTATGTACATTTTAAGGTCACACTGATTTGGATGCTTGCAGTAAAGTTGCAATTAATCATGAGTATTAGTTCTACGCATGTTATTTTATTGAATGTGAAAATTTTAATTAGCCACTGAACAATTTAGTTTTTTATTTACTCCAGTTTAGGACTGGTGCAATAGCAAAACGTCATTGTTTCTGACGATTTCACATGTCTCTTAAAATAATCATAGCAAATAGTCATTAAGTATATGGTAAAGTGTGGCGGGAGTTCACAAAATAGTAAGCAAGATGAAACATGGAAAACCTCCTTCATGTAGTTACTTCAAGGTGAACAAACTACAGCCGCTCTTCTTGTTTTTAAAGCACTGCATTTTCGCTTTTTCGCATTCAAAAACACGTGCTTTAGAAACTCCAATTCGATTTTACTCATCAAAGAGATAAAACTATGGGGCTTTCCAATGGTAACTGTAGGATTTTAAAACTTGAATAACTATAAGATTTCTTAGAGGGCCCCGGTTCAAATTTAGAACGCATCCCGTTTACATCACGTGACGTTAGTTCATAGCCACCTCGTAGTGAAGAAATAGCAGTTGAGTTCATCCCCCTAAACCGAATCGGTTTCTTTGGTTAGTATGCCCTAAGATAATCTTGCAACGTGCAACAGTACTTATTTTAATAAATCATTTTGTTTACTTTACTCCAATGTAGCAGTTCGAGTCATTCACTGTTATGTGCCGCAATGAATTGTGATTTCACGGTAGTCAGATATATATTTTTTTTATTCAAGGTATAGGACACTTGGATTTGACACACTTGAGAGTGGGCCTTTTTCGCCTAAGTCACGCGTTCACCACAGGGGTTATATTCCAAAAAAAACGTAAAACATTTACTTTACCATATAAAACTATTGCTAATCAAATTTCATTCCTAATGTTTTTTATTATAATTTTAATTATGTTTTGACGTGTTCCTGTTGTATTGCTTTTTCAATTGTTTTTATTTATAATGTTAAAAACAATTTCTTTTCGGGTACATGATAAAAAATATGGATACAAAATTCTTAAAGTAGGCCTTAATGGTGTGCAGTTATTCCTTTTCAGGCAAGCATACCTGCCGACAGAAGATAAAATGACTTTATTAATTAATAGTTATTCAATTTAAAGTACTTTCAATCGCATACATTCACAATTTCTATTATATTAGAAATAACTTTATTTAAAGTGGGTATTATTATGAAATGCCTGTCGCAAAACACTGGAAAGTTTACGTGAAAACCAGCTATTTTAAAACTATTTTCTCTCTCTCTCTTCTCTCTCTCTCTCTCTCTCTCTCTCTCTCTCTCTCTCTCTCTCTCTCTCTCTCTCTCTCTCTAGTTGTATCTAAGGTTTGTTGAGTACTAGAATTATAGTTTTGAGATTTTTAATTATAGTTGTACGTTATATAAAATGATACTTACTTCTTTGTAGATATTCTCATTGCTACGTCCATTAAAGACATAATTTTTTAGTAATCTACACATAAGTTAGCATATTTTAAACTTATTCGCATTTTATATCAGAACAGTTATTCCCCGTTGTGATTCGTGATTAAATTTTATTCACCTGATTTAATAACTTTACTGATCATTTATGAAATCTATGTGTTCTAAATATTTGTATTATTATTGAAAATTACAACGTCTACGCGTGTGTACAGTCATTAATAACAGTCATATTTTAATGAACAGCCTGTAATTTCTTTATGCATTTCTGATAGGGGTACGAGTTCCCAACACTATCTCGAAGAAGTATTACTCGTGTAATACATGCCTAGAAATTTAATGAAAGAATCGAGTAAAACCGAACCAGCAATAATAAATTACTTAATGGCCCTGCCTACAAAGCCAGCAGTTGCGATCTTCAAATAGGGAATCAATGTAAAACGAAATTCCTTCTCATTGCGTCAATTGAAAAGATAACTATTAAACAAAAACGTTTTGACGTGACTTACACACAAAGTATTGCCAAATAAAATTATTTTAGCAAAAAAACTATATATTTTTTGTTATATGTAAATTTTAATATTACATTTTAGGAAAAATGTAGTTAAAAAAACAATTGGCAATGTCTTAACGTAGCAACATTCCTTAAGAAATGGCACGTAGAACACTTTCTGTTTGAAATAGTTATAATTAAAATTGACGCAATGAGAAGGAATTTATTTTAACATTGATTCCCCATTTGAAGTTCGCAGCTGCCAGCTTGGCAGGCAGGGCCGTTAATTATGGGCATTAGCAAATGGACAAAAGAGGGTATATGAATAGCTCAGAAGTCGTATTGTACCATCAAATGAACTCATGCCATTTCTGGATCTCTATATGCGACTATTGATTGTTCCATTTGTAACTTCTCGTGATACAGCGTGTATCAAAAAGATTCATCCGATTTCACAAGGCTATAACTTTTACATGCATACTCATAAAACATTCGGGTGAATTTTAAAATACCTATATGAATACGAAGTTTTAATATATATTTTCACAAATGTTCAATGTGCCCTCCACCGGACGCATGGCATACGTCTAAACGGTAGTCAAACTCGTCCCATACTCTTGCGAGCATGTCAGGTGTTACCGCAGCCACTGCTGTAGGTATGCGGCGTCGGAGTTCACTCACAGTTGTTGGAAGGGGAGACAAGTAGACGGAGTCTTTCACAATCCTCCACAAGAAAAATCACATACGCTGAGATCAGGCGACCTTGGAGGCCAGTGGGGCAATGTGCGATCCGCAGGCCCCCTACGGCCGATCTATCGTTCAGAAGGCTCATTGTTAAGAAATTATCTGACACGGAGTTGCAGTGTGGTGGTGCTCCATCCTGTTGAAAAATGAAAGTATCGGAATTTTCTCGTAATTGTGGAAACAGCCAGATCTCCAACATATCCAGATACGACATTCCCGGTAACAGTGTTTTCCGCATAATAAGAACGGACCGTACACGTGCTCTTGGGAAACTGCACAAAACACATTCAGCTTTAGAAAGTATCTCTAGTATTCGATTATGGCATCTGACAGCTGTGTTTTCCATATTTGAACGTTGTCGCAGTGTACTTTTCCACTTAAATGGAATGCGGCCTCGTCGCTGAACGCCAAACGTGAACAAAAGGTTTCATTGTCTATCTCCATACCTATAATGTATTCATGAAACTCAAAACGACGTTTTTTATAACCATCGCGATGGGTTCGTAGCACGTGAATTCTGTATGGATTAAAAAACAATCGTCACCACAAAACACCCCAGACAGTCATATGGGAGATGGCCAGCTCTCGGCTACCACGACGAGTGGACTTATGTGGACTCCTTACAAAAATATGCCGAATGCGCTCTACGTCTTGTTCAGGCACACGGGGGAGACCTGTGGACTTCCCCTTACATAAACAACCAGTATATTGAAACTGCTCGTCCCACCGTTGGATGTTCTGTGCACTAGGTGGTGCAGTGCCATCCTGTCGACGGAAATCACGCTGCACAGTTTGAACTGACTCACGCCTGTTGAAACGGAGAATGCATGGTGGTTTTTGTTGCTGTATTATCGCCATCCCGACGCACACTGAACTAGCGCGCTAGCAGCACCAGGTGTAACGTCGCCAAGGTGACACCTACCGGCAACCAAGTGAACCGGAGACGTGCAACATGTGCAAAGGAAAACATTACGTTTATATGTGTATTTTACAATTTTCCGCGTGGCCCTATCTTTATTCATGTAAAAGGTATAGCCTTGTGAATTCGGATGATTCTTCAGTAACATGCTGTATTTTCGGTCGTTTCCAAGTGTGTTGCCATAAACCCCTGGGGTAACTAGTTAACTTAATCACATTTTTACTGGTTAAAAAATGGAAGCCTTTGAAAATTGAATCTAATTTAAAAACTCATTTATTATTGTGCGACTATATTGTTAAAACTGTGGTTTTTTACTCTGCGTATAAAAACCAAAAGTTTACGAGCAATGTGTTTTTACTAAAGTCCACTATATCCGAGAAAATTAGTCAAATTACCGTCAGCCACATGAAGTATGATTTATATGGAAAAATTTTTGCGTTAAATCTTTTGTGCTCTGTTTTTTTTTCAACAAACGAAAGTGACATATATACAAATAGTTTTTCTAACAAATATTTAATTAAATTTTTGTTAGTGGAATAAAAACTAATGAAGCATAGAGCAGCTAAACGCGCACATGTGTGAAATACTACACAAATCTGTATACGTACCTATGAATAGCCTCTTTTTTCGTTCACAATGCCTGTTCAGGTAATTTTTCTGTTTCTCACACGCTCAAGTTAATTATGTACGCGGATAACACTTCGGAATTCGATAATCAAACACATTTATTAACACTTTCCGAAATTGTATCGCGCTTCTAAGAAAACTCATATTGAAATTGGCATTTGTTCGGCAAAGAATTTTTAAGAATTTTTTTTTTAATAACATTTGCAATTTCCACGTGGCATCGAAAGATGTTGCGGTACCCGAGAAATAGCGCGAATAAAGGGCACATGAAGAACGAGCATACAAAATCTATAGTATAGTGCTTGTTGTTCACACACAGGTTTTACTGTATACCTATAGAATATTTCATTCGCTCTCAGCTCCTGATGTTCACTAATAAAAACCGGCTTATTGTTCATAATGCAATGAAATGTACTACCGGCATATCTTGGTGTATGAGAAGCACAACGACGTCATTGGATGTGACATGATGACTTCATTGGAGTCCATGCATGGGAATGAGCATGCGTCTGGATGACTCCTCCGCGCAATGCCCCTCGTACCGACGCGTGCTTTCAATCAGAGTTCTTATTTCTGCCCGGTTGTTGTTCGTCTTTGTTCAGGTATGAAATGAGTCTGTAGTCAGTGAAGCAGGTCAGGATGTTTTCCTGTGGCGTCTCATCAAGGGATTCTGAGGTACGACAAACCTATTGTGTCGGAGGAAGATTTGTTAGGCAGAGCCATGGCTTCCTGTGGCAATGTTGAANTCTGAGGTACGACAAACCTATTGTGTCGGAGGAAGATTTGTTAGGCAGAGCCATGGCTTCCTGTGGCAATGTTGAAGATACTCATGGTGTTTAGAAAGGGTACGCCAGTCTTTCATACGCCGCATTTATTATTGCAATGGGGTACGTGGCTGCTTGCTGCTGCCCTACTATGGCAACAAGTGTAGCACAACTCCGATAAGATGTTGCCAAACGCTGAACATCAACTGCCGATTCGGGCGCAACGTTACATGTGGCACAACTTTCACTTTATATATATATATATANAAACGCTGAACATCAACTGCCGATTCGGGCGCAACGTTACATGTGGCACAACTTTCACTTTATATATATATATATTGAGTAATGGTGACTCACCAAAATAAGATAGTACAGTGTCATATAATAAACATTTCCAAGAAAATAGTTTATGCACCCGAAGGTTTTTAAAAATAACTACGAAAATAAAGAGTTGCCATCGACAAGGCAGTGTATAAAATGAAAGCGCCAAGAGGAAGAAATTCTCTCTAATATTGTGAAAGNAAAGAGTTGCCATCGACAAGGCAGTGTATAAAATGAAAGCGCCAAGAGGAAGAAATTCTCTCTAATATTGTGAAAGCACTTGCAACTCAGGCTGGTCTGAGCGTGCGCTATTATTTACCGCCCGCAAGTGCCGTTCTGCGAAACTCCGCTCGAAAATACGTTCAGGTTTCTTTCTGTGTGAAATGGAAATGTAGGAATATGGAACCAAGATGAATGGCGAAGGTGAAATGAAGGACAAAGGAACCATTCTGGCATTCCGCAAGCTATTGATAGCATACTGGATTAGTATCTAGTCTATTTTTCTTTGCAGCGGGGTTCCTACAAGCCGTGACTGAGTTTGTCTGCGTCAATCTCACTCTGCATTCGTTCGTCACGCAATATACGAAATATTTTGTTTCTATTTATAACACCAAATAGCGGGTAAGTTTTTCTGGAAATGAATTTGTACCTGTATAGAGACATTAAAAACGAATAAATCAATATTTGTGTATAGAGTGCAGATGTCTGCTGCTCTGAAGAAGGACGAATATTTCGAAGTACCAATTATTTTTTATTCTCCTTCATTNATAGAGTGCAGATGTCTGCTGCTCTGAAGAAGGACGAATATTTCGAAGTACCAATTATTTTTTATTCTCCTTCATTTGATTAATAAATGTCATACTGCTGGAATCAGAATTTGACACACTATACACTATATGGCATGCTTACACGAACGAATGT
>NQII01013775.1:8303-18578 GCA_002778355.1 Clitarchus hookeri
TAGCATTTGAGGTTAGGGAGTGTCTGTTTACCTGCTCTTGGCGCTACTGAATTTTGGTAGTACCGGTTTTAAGATAGTTTTTTCACAGATAAACAATAGTTCCGAATATATTTTGGTTTTCGGACAGAATAACTGATCGATGGATGCGGGTAAATTAAAGTTTTAAGGGTGTAGCATGCTGGTTTTTTTAACATTGTTTAATATAGGATATTTGTTGGGATAATCCAAAAAAATCGACTGATACGGGAAAACGACAACGAAGTTTCACTGTAGTGAGTAAAGCACTCTAATTATGGCAAGTTGTAAACAGCATCATCTTATATTCTTAGGGCAAAATATCGGTTAAAATATCGGCGATTTAAACATGAATTGCGCACAATTCCAATAATTATGATATCGGCCGGTATCGGCTCAGCCCTAATTGTTAGTTTATGTTCGTTAAAATCTGTAATTAGTTATTATGTAGTCATTATTGCACTCGGTGAATGAGTAATTCTTAGAAATCCAAATTAATGTAAAAGCTGAAATGAAAAAAAAAAAATCACTTCCTTAAGACAAACAGGTAAAAAGCAGGTTTATTCTTGAAATGATAACAACTAAGAATGTTATGCATTTGATCAGAGCAGTTGGACAATTGGCCGGTATGAGTAGGTGGATTTGATTCTCAAGCCCTTCAGTGATTTGGTCTTGTCATGGCTGATCTTGGGACACATTAAAAACCACCTTCTTCTGTGTTGCTAACCACCAAGGAACTCCGCCACAATCCACAACCAAGGCCTCCCGTGTGTGGTACCAACTTTACCACATGTCCGTACACTTCATGTTGGATCTGCTGCTATACGATGCTTACTGAGTTCTTCCTGTGATCAGCAGGAATGATCATACAAGTGTGTGGCCCATTGAATAAGTTTCATTGCAGTGGCAGTCTCCGGCAATAGCATACTNAGCAGGAATGATCATACAAGTGTGTGGCCCATTGAATAAGTTTCATTGCAGTGGCAGTCTCCGGCAATAGCATACCTGCCACTGGGGAGTACTAGTGTGTGCAGTTGAAGTAATACGTGAGTGTGCCAGCATGGGCTTTATTGCATTTAGTCCTAGCCACCCTATATGGTCTCTCTGTCTCTCCACCTTATAAAAGAAGTTGTCGTATCGCAAATTATTCATGCCAAGTGAATGTCTTTGTCATAAGTGAAGGAGTGATTCCTGGTGTTCTTGTGCATTGTCTTAAATAAATATCTTCAGGGACACACACTCAAGTAACACAAAGGGTGGTGGATGAATATCCGTGAACAGACAAGAACATGGTGCACAGCAGACTGGCTTAATCCCAGGTACTTAGGGGCGGCCTTAACTATTGCGAGGCCCCGGGCGGCAGATCCTTGCCAGGCCCTTGTCCTTTGTGCAAAGTATGTGAATCAAAAGTAGGTATGAGATAAAATAAATAAATGTTGAGTTTTAAAATATATTAGAAGATTTATAAAAGTTAAAAAAACAAACATAAATACGACAAATTATTAATGATGATAAACTAAGGTACATAAATGCCTCAAAAGATATACGCAGGGATTTTAAAATGTTTGAGGCTTATCCTAAGACTAGAATCTTTAACTAAAGCACAATAATCTAACGAATGAGCTACGTAATTTTCAATTGAAAGAATAGCAAAGGCTGAAAGCCGATCTTGTGTCATCGAATTCCTCAAATATGTTTTAATAATTTTTAACCTCGAAAAACTCCTTTCTGCAGATGCAACTGTCACAGGTGTGGTGACAATAATTCTCAAGACTACTTCCATAGTAGGGTACACTTCAGTTAAATTTTTTTCTATTATATATTTCAGCACCAAGATTATGTTATTGTTTCCTTCATATACACGGATAAACATATTCAGTTCTTCATACAATTCATGTCCATCAATATCAGATGTGTCTCCTACTGTTAGAGATATTTGCAAGTCGCTGCATTGCTTCAAAAGTTCACAATTACTAATTTTCGTTAATCTTTTTATGATATACATGAAACCAAATATGCTCTCATGATGTTTTAAGTGCCTCAAATCTAGGTTGGCAGCTTGGACGCACATTGTCAACAATGACATAAAAATAGTTTATTTTGAAAATCTCTTCAGCAGGCAATTGAAGGGCTTCATCTTCCCCTTCATAGTCAAAATGCGATCTTTTGCGTGGCCTTGTCACGACTTTGAACTTTCTGTCAATATCATTTTCCTCAGCTATTTCTCTCGCTGTTACCAAGGATGATTGGAAACCAGTTTCCCGATAATTATCAAGCCAATGTGTAAATGCGCCTAGGTGTTGTATAGTCGCATCTAGGTACATTTTTTCGCTCTGCCACATTTTACTTATAACATTTATCTTTCTGAGAATGTCATACCATACAACGAGAGCAACTACAAATTCGTAGGTAGTTATTTCCTTTTCTATAGAATGACATTCACTAACCAACTGACAATCTGTTGTATTTTCTGCTAAATCCTTCAAAGCATCACATATCTCGCTTAGTTGGTATTTAACGGCCTTCACCGATTCTACCCTGCATTCCCATCTAGTTTCGGAAAGTGGTTTTAGCGATAAGGATTTTACATGTGCTTTTAAAATAGCCCACCTCTGACTCGAGCCGGCACACAGTGTGTGCAACCTTTGTAGCAAACCAAAAAAAGATTTTGCCTGAACACAAGACGATGCTGCATCTCCTAGAATGAGATTCCAGCTGTGACTCCCACAAGGTAAAAAATAAGCAAGTGGATTAATTTCAAGTATACGTTTCTGGACACCACTTTTTTCTCCACGCATATTGGCTCCATTATCATACCCTTGGCCTCTGCAGTTTTGCAATGATATACCCAGCTGTTCTAGCTCTGTGATTATATAATTAGTCAAACTCTCAGCTGTGGTTTTTTCGACGGCTAAAAAGCCAATAAAATGTTCTTCAATGTCAGCTTTATTTGTATTAAAAAAATCTTATAATAATTGACAGTTGCTCAACACGAGAAACGTCACGAGTACAATCAAAAATAATTGAGTAATATTTATTCTTTATTATTTTGTCAACAATTTGAGTCTTCACGTGACTTGCCATTAATTGTTTGAGCTCATTTTGAATATTTTTTCCAAGATAGTGGTCATTAATCGTCTTGTCTGTTACTTGTTTTAGGTGAAGTCGCAACATTGGATCAAATCGGGCTATTAACTTTACTAAATCTATAAAGTTGCCGCTAGTCTCACTTGAATCTGAGTCAGATATTAATTTCTCTCTATGACCTCTGAAGGCCAAATTGTGAGATGCTAAAAAATTTACAATTGCAAGCAGTCTTTCTAAAACATCTCTCCAACGCTGCCTTTCTTGTTCAATTTGAGTCTGGGCTATAGAGTCAATAGTGGCACAGTTTTTTAACCCGTTCTCTAAATTTAACCATTTCAACATACAATCTTTGTGCTGTCGGCTAGATTCATGAGACTTTAGGTAATCACCCAAGTGTTGCCAATCACACACTCCTTCACTGGATCTAATTCTTGTATTTCCTAGTCCGAACATTCGACACGGAAAGCAGTAAACGGCATCCTTTGTTTGTGAATAAATCATCCAGCGCCTGTTAAGCTTTTCACCATTAGCTAATATTTTACTGTAATGATATTCGCTGAATCGCCGCCCATTATCATTTACGGGGAAAAAATCAACTTTAACCCGGATTGGACCTTTCAATACAATCTCAGTTCGGTCTACATCAGTCATTATTAAGGGCCACAAACCGGGGTCATTTTGAGGATTCAGATTTTCAATTCTGCCAGTCATGGATGTAGACATAGACTCAGATACGTATTCTTGGCTGGATACTGTTGACGGCGGCGGCGGTGTAAGAGACAATGATGTTGTTGACTCATTATTATCCTCGCTATTGTTACTAGGTGGCAGCGGCACCCATGACGATGTTGAAGGAATAATTTCAGCTGGGTTAGGGTTAGAGTGCAATAATATGTCACTTTCAGTCAATGAAGGGTCTTTAGAGGTTTCTTGACCATCACTTTTTATATATTTATATAAAGACCCACGTAGATTTTCTTCTACCTGCTTTCTTTTGATAGCTCTTTTCATTTTTGAACTACCCGACTCAAATTTTCTACCGGCATCACAATCACGCAAACTCATTTCATAAATCTTGTTTCGCACATAAAACTAATTCAGAAATAATTTAAAAGTAGTTTTACACATGTTTTTTTTAATAATTCACTCTTTTCTATCTAAGTACTGTTAATAACGTAAGATTCACTAAAACTTAATATCATTTAATGTGTATTTACCTACTGAAAGATATGTGCCGCTGCCGTACAAACAAACGATTATGTAACGCATACAGCTGCAAGCAAAATGAGCGTAAGCGTAAGGTGACAAAAGTTGACGAATGAAATGAAACACGGGGATTCCCCGAACGTAAATCGTAAACACGATGAAAGTAACAAAACCGAGTGCTCCAGTGGGTTACCTAATGCCCGAGGCACGAGATTTAAATATTAAAGAATTTTTCAAGTATGTGTTACAGTTAAATAACAAAAATATTATTATCCACTGATAAATGAATTAATTTTGATATATTTTATCTTACTTTTTATACGAATGTAACATTGAATAAATATAAATGAGAAACTTTTATTTAGGCACTTATTACTATTTACTTTACTATGAATTGACCAACTTTATTTAATTATTGTTACTAAAAGCGAAGAATAAAATAAAAAGTTATAAATATAAACGTTTTTCTACTCGAATTGTTGGGCGAGGCCCCTGCGAGAGTGAGGCCCAGGGCGATTGCCCTGCTCGCCACCCCCTAAGACCGCCAC
This sequence comes from Clitarchus hookeri, assembly GCA_002778355.1. Taxonomy (NCBI): domain Eukaryota; kingdom Metazoa; phylum Arthropoda; class Insecta; order Phasmatodea; family Phasmatidae; genus Clitarchus; species Clitarchus hookeri. The sequence continues at coordinate 13,160 of NQII01013775.1, forward strand.
TGCAGGTACATATGTTGGATACTCCATTTCACTTGCACACACCTGCTCTTGACGATTTTTATGTGATATCACACTGGTGACTAATGCTGCAGAGTTAACCCAGGAAGGCACAGGCTAGCACAATAGGGTTGTATGTGAAAATGTTGGCCGCACACACATAATTTTTACGTGTGTGTTGAGCCCATCACTAGAAAAAAAAAATTAAAATAACACTGAAATGCATGTTAAGACACTGCATTACACAAAAATTTAAATTAAGACACAAAATAAAACTAAATTACCAATTATACTGTAGTTTTTGCAGTAAAACTGTAATTATTTCTTCTACTCGTGTGTCAACAAAATAGTGGTTTACAACAAACATGATTTAAAATGTTTGTTTGTAACTTATGAAATAAAGTTTTCATTAACTTAATAAATAAAATATATTTATAGATGTTCTGAGTAAAGTGGCATTGTTTGTTATTGCTTTATGCTGTATTTCCACATAGTTTATTGCCTCATCAGAAATTCTTGAAATTTCACATAATATGCTGACCTCGAAAAAGTGCAATTGAAGCCAGTAAAAGTGTTAATCCTCGAAGAAACTTTGACTTAATGTTTTTGGTTATATTTGCAATATGTTTTGCAATTATGAAAGCTTAAATAAATGTGAATGTGTTATTTAGTATTTAGGTGATTCCCAACTTAAGGATTATAGTGTTAATATCTCGGCACAATGTCGCTCGTTTTGAAACAATAACAGTATGAAAATGGTATATACTACTCGTGAAACATTCCTTGAGTTTTAAACAATATGTTAAAACAGTATTATAATGTCGGTCAAAACAATTTAATTTGTTTGAGCTGATATACAAAACAGTAAGTACTAGTTTCCACGACTATCCAAGGTAAAAAATTTGGGGTAAAATGATATTCTGCATTAAATATGTGGTTACAGTTTTATGAAATGCATTGTCATCGGCTAGGCATTGTGTTTTTGGTATTGGAGTGAAGTTACGTTCATATCAGTGTACAAATTATAATTTTATAGGCATAAAGTGATTTTTGTTATAAGCAAAGTATTAGGCCTGAGCAAACATTAGTGTTGTGCTTTAAAAATTGTGTGAAAGGATGAATTTTAACTTAACTGTAAATTGAGTTGGAAATATTACTGTGGACGTATGCTGTACAAATTTGGATTAATTCGGTTCAGCCATTGAGTTGTTTTCGTTACTCGTAATGTAATAGCAGTGCCCATCTTTTGCTTGTGCGTAGTCTTATATTAAAATATTGATTTGTGAGGTATTTAAGCAATATAATTCACAGTTAAAGGCATTAATTTACTTCTAAACAGAAAAAGAACAGTGAACATCAATCAATTTTCATAAACCAATATTATTTACTGAAATTAATGTGTACATGTTTATATTGGTGACCGCAGTATTTGTTCCTTTTTGTTGTTAATTTAATTAGTATGCAGTGGACATATGAGCCAGCTGAAAGTCACATGGGTGGAAAGATACACAACCAACAGGCTCAAAATAGAAATGTAGCAGGGCTTTCAAAAGTGCTCACTTTATTGTGAACAGCCATTACCAAAATGCAATTGTTAGTCTTTGTTATTTTATTTAAAATAAAAAGCTTACTCTTGAATATATGATTTTTTTAATGCTATGTATTACAAGTTTTATGCAACATTTTTGTTAAGTATATAGAGCATTTATGAAAATAAAAACAATGCCAAAATCTTGCATTTTAAAAAATGAAATTGATACTAAAATTAAAACTATAAAATTTTGTCCCTACCCATTACATAAAATCAGTCATCCTGTGTCCCAATTCTAAGATTTGTTTACTTTTTTTCATACTTGTATTTTATTTTTAATTTAGCACAACAGTAATATTTTTTGTTATTCTATTACGCCAATAATTTTTTATTGTCTAATTATGATATTTGAGGTTTCCTTATTATTTCTTTTGGTCAACTTTTTTTTTTTAAGGAATTTACCATGTTAATCTGTTTTCTTATTAGGTAGCTTGAGCATCTCAGGAAATGAAGTGTCTGTGCATACAATGAGAGTTCTGTCCAGTCAGAAAGAATAATTTTAGTTAAGAGCAGCCAATCAGTTTAAAGTATTTATATTATTGGCTTTGCACTATTTGAATTTTAAAAGGGCACAAACGTTCTTTAATGAGCCAGTCATCCACATTTTTTTTCAATTTTCACTCACTAAAGGAAAAATAAGAGTTAAAATTACTCCAACATTGTATGTTACTTAGCACATATCAGCGATAGATTAAGATTTCGGCCCACTGATTTTATGAAAATTATAATTTTTCATTTTCGTTTACGTGTATTGAATATTTGCACAACCCTACAGAAAATATATATCACCCCCCCCTAGGCTATCAGCGCTAATCAGTACCTAGACTCCACCCACCCCCGAATGCTGCAATGCTACTACCACCTACCATTGTGCTCTCACTCACTTGCCTTCTCACTTTGCTTGTGGCATTGACTTGGATTTCTCTTGGTGTTTGGTGTCTGTTTATGGGCAACTTATTATGCTTAGGGTTTTTTGGACCCTGATTTGGTAATGTTTCTGGCATGATTTTGTGAACGATTGTTGACAATCGCTCCTTTACAGACTTACAATTTCGTTAAAATGAGTGGAAAGAGAGCCAGCTTGTCACACTATGTGTGGACTATTTATGGTAAAGTGAACACTCTTGAAAAAAGCACTTTGTAGTTTCCTCTTTCTTCCTTTTTCATATCATTCCATGTCATTTCAATATAAACATTGCACACAATTTCATTTAATGTTTATATTAAATTCACGGTTATTTCCAACTTTTCTGAAGCCCTGTTTAAGTTCTACTTTCAGTATATTCCTCCGCCTCACATGCAAACTAAGCTTAATTGAGTCTAAAAATTACACCAGAAAGACAGTGCACTGCATTCATCCTCACTCAATTTAATATTATTTTGCATCAGAACTATTTCTTACTTAGCATTACCAACACACCTATTTTCTCCCGGTTTTTATTTACATGAATTATAAATGAAATATTATAATTTCTAGATAGAATATAAGTAACAATCCAATTTAACAAACAATAAGATACTGTTATGTTAACAAGTTTTATCCACTTGTAATATATGACATATTAAGGAAGCAACCAAACAAGTCATACATAGAATGATTTTTCAAAGGTTTGATTCAAAAAGTGTGAAGATACCATGAATGGACTATACATCAATTACACAAGTCTGCTGTGTTTACTTAAATAAAGCACCATGTAGTCGCTGTTATGGTGGACAACGTAAATTATATAACACTTTGTTTTAATAACATACACCATATACAATACTAGAAAAATAAGGGGAAAAAATATTATTGCATGTTGATGTGTTTTGAAGTGACGTGCATATTTGATTTTGGTAGAATAGTGCAAAAATCACATTTGTCCATGGTATTGTGATGGTAAAAATATCTGCAGACGTATCAAAATGTCTACTGCAGTGGTGTACACATTTGTGTACATACAAATAATTAATAGTGAACATGCAAGCAATCCATTGTTGTGCTTGTACGTGCCAGTAGAGCAGTATTGATCGTGCACAAAGTAGGCTAGGGGAGTTAGTGAGGATAGCAGTCTATGTGTGTGGTTTGTAGACACCTGGCAGGTTACTGATCATGTGTGCAGTCAGCTGGCGGTGGCTGTCCTCCCCTCCCTACTCGTCCAGCACGTGTGAAGCCATGAGCAATGTTATTTCACCACAATCAAATGTTGTTGACCCTTACGTCACATTTTGAAGTGAATAGTAATATTTCATTTTAAAAACTTATAAATTTTAGACAGAGACAAATTAGTACAGTCATAAAAATTGGTTTCTTTATGACCTTCAGTAATGAATAGCTCAAATTTGGCACTTGCCATGAGTTCAGGGCGCTTGGCGTTTACACATTATTTGGTGACAAAGAGGTTTTATATATTCTTTTTAGGTTATCTGTTTATTCAGAAGACTCATGTTTATGTATTGAAATAAATCGGTAACAAATACTCCTGTTTTCCTGCAATGAGCCATTGAAATGTACTTTGCGCTCAGTTGCCACGCAATATTTGAACATTTATGATGACAAGGATAGTTCAAGTATACATGTCTGACTATTGAATTAAGTTAATATTCCATGTAAACCATGTTGTTTTATGCCAGAAATGATTGAACATGAACTTATTTATAATGCTTCGTAAAACTTAGTGCTGCTCGATGTTTGTTAACATTTTGGAAGACAAGGGGAGGCTAAGTATATGCCTCTCAGGTATCATTTTATTAAAATTATATTATTAAAATAAAAAAAAATTGCTATTGTACTAAATACTATTGAATACAAACTTTATGCAAAAAATTATAATTTTTATATAAAGTGGTTGGGGTAGATCAAAATCTGTCAAAATTTCCCAAAATATTTATAGTGATCTTTCCACCATAACAACAGTATTTCTGGAAACCATAAGAAATTTTTCTAGTGAGGCTTGGCTGTATACTTCTCTAGTGACCTCTATACCTGCACCAGCTCTAATCCCTTAACTTAGAGGTCTGAGTTCTCAAGAACTGCAACCAGAAAAAAAACTATTATATGTATTTCTTTATTGCCCATAGTAATTATTTTATTTTGGCTCAAACTATTATTTTTCTTTGCTTTTTAGGTTAAGGTATTTGTAACTTCCTTCAGTCATTTAAAATTCTTAAACCGCTCGGTATTATTTTTGTAACTCTAGCAGTAAGGAAGTTTGACAAGAGTTTTTGACAATAAAGTTGCAGCCTTGTTGGAAGATAGTATTTCTTTGGTTTGTTTTAAGCATTTTATTTTACTTTTTTTATTTTTTTTTATTTTTATAATTTATGTAGCAGGTCATTTCATTTCATTTACTCATGAAAGTAATATTTAGTTTTTCCTGCATCAGTGTACATTCATGTTGCATTCACTGTGAGTTGTGTCACTTGCTGAGGGTATATGTTCTTTGAAAGGAATCATGAGCAACAGTTGATGTCACCTTAAGTAACATGTCAGTGATTCGCCACACTCCTACTTCTTGTTTGCTATCAAACACTGTCATGATATTCTCATTTAGTTTTCAAATATTTTAATGTTTTTTTGGCTTATTTCAGGAATCTGTTTCAGTTTCTTTTTAAGATGTGAATAGTACACACACTACACCCATTTTGATCACACATGTCACCTGTTGTGTCAGAATGGGAAATATTTATGTTGAAATTAAAGATACATAAATTGAGCCAGTCTCTTTTAAAAAAATTATCCTTGCAACATCAGGCTTGATTGTACATTTTAACCAATGCTCTCTTACCTGTGAGGCTGTGAAATAATTTATTACTATACCATATTTTACTACATTCTTAAGATGTATAGTG
>NQII01013776.1:0-14334 GCA_002778355.1 Clitarchus hookeri
CTCTCTCTCTCTGAGTACTCACTCATATTCTGGGTTGTCTCTAACAGACTGTAGCTGTGCCATATGGTGTATGTATATAACAATACTTCAGTCAATTATTTACTCCAGTTGCAAGAATAATTCAAAGAATGTTTTCTTTTAAATGTTTGTAGAAATTATTGATAAGAACAAAACGGGACAGCAAAAATTGAAATAGGGTATTTCCAAAAGGTTCAGATATTTCAGTGTAACTAGTTTCTTTTTTGAAAAAGGAACTGGAAGNCTTGCACAGTGCGCCCAGCATTCCTGCCACTTTTGGAAGTCGTCTTCTCTAAACGTGTCAAGAACTTTCTGAAATTTGCACTAAATCTCCACAAAGGAACAGCGACCTTTGAGCTGGATCTTCTTCTTTGGGAACAGGGCAGTCAGCAGGAACCAAAACTGGCGTGTAGGATTGGTGTGGAAGCAAGACCATGTTGCTTCCACGGGGAAACTTAGCGTGAGGAGAACTCGGTGACAGGGTGCACTGTCAAGAATTTGTCCCCAGGGGCCAGACCATCAATAGTGTGTTCTACTGCCGGGTTTTAAGGTGCCTGAAGGAGGATAATTGGCTAAAGCATCCGGAATTGTGGTGTGAAAAATACTGGATGCTCCACGATGACAATGAATATCTATCATGTGGCATCTTACATGAATTTATTATAAGATAACAGAGTTATTCATTGACAGTCAAGATAATAATCTCTGTAAATTGCATACTAGGCTTAATGTACCTGTGAAAAGTTGCAAGCTTACTGAACAATGTTTTTTTAATGATAAATCACTTTCAATTTCAGTCCAGTAGGAGTTTGCTTAGAGCCTTTGGCCTTTGCCCAACTTCATCATGTTGTCTTTGGCACATTATCCATAATTGTATGTTTATACCAATATTGTTTATTACTGTGATAACTTAAGTTTGTTATTCTTTGTCTTGTTTAATTACTGACTCAATTACTTCTATAGAATTATCTGCATATGTCTTTACGAGCTGAAAGCAGTCAACAGTCTGTTTCCAGATAGTGTTGTTCTTTTACTCTCTCTCTCTCTCTGAGTACTCACTCATATTCTGGGTTGTCTCTAACAGACTGTAGCTGTGCCATATGGTGTATGTATATAACAATACTTCAGTCAATTATTTACTCCAGTTGCAAGAATAATTCAAAGAATGTTTTCTTTTAAATGTTTGTAGAAATTATTGATAAGAACAAAACGGGACAGCAAAAATTGAAATAGGGTATTTCCAAAAGGTTCAGATATTTCAGTGTAACTAGTTTCTTTTTTGAAAAAGGAACTGGAAGTGTATCCAGTTCTGTTTGACACCAGAGAAACTTGAACTGGATTAAGTTCCTTTTTTGTGACTAACTTTCGAAGCTTTGCATCAACCTGTGTGAAATAAGTAGCATGTAAACCCAGGAGTTTTGTGTGTAACTCTCAATGACTTTCTAGTTCAAGTTCCTAATAAGGAACTTTAAAGTTCCCAAGACATTCCACTAATATTTTATATCAATATTTCTTTTTCATATTTAATGTTGTTTATAATTTAAAAGTCTTACAGTGAGGCCACTGTTAGTCCTTATAATAATATCTTTATTATAACTGTGCTCACTATATTTATTAACAATTTTACATAAAAACTATGTTTAATTAAAACCACACAAGTAAAATACCCTTCATACTATTTCAGACTTCATGTTGGGCACTGGAAAGCTAAAGCCAACAAACCATTAAATACGCATCAGTAAGCAGTAGAAGCCATTTAGAAGAACATTTTAAACACAGTAGGTACAATTACAACAATAATTTTTAACACAGTTTATGTGACACTCGATAAAAAAAAGCCCAAATAAAGATATTCAAAAAATTTGTAACATTTACGAAGGGAAGGTTGTAAAATACTTTAAAACTAAGGCCGTGTTTGAATTTGAAAACTAAGGCCGTGTTTGAATTTGCACTTTCAGTTTACTAAACGGTCATTTCAGTTTACTAAACGGTCATTTCAGTTTACTAAACGGTCATGTGATAAGAATTAGTAGACGTAGTAGATGTATTTGATATTTTAGTATTTTGTTTTTGGTATGTAATGAAACTTACTAAAATACTAAAATATCAAATCACACAACCATCTCAGAATATGTGACTATCGACGGTGTCTGATTTGAATGCAACTTTCTTCATTTAATACTAAAATACTAAATAGTCAATTCAAACATGGCCTACCATTGTGCTCCATTTTGCATCTAACATGTTTAAGTCTTATACAAGTTGTATGACACCATGAAATAAAACCATAACAACGCTAGTTCTCCTTGCACAGTGTCCAAAGTCTTTCCACCTTGGTGAAGTTTACTCACAGCCAAGGGATTGTAGAACACAGCATTATATTATTAGTTCATTGGCACTGAAAGTTACAGGAATCTAAGGGTGTAGTGGTAGTTGCCTTCACTGGCCTCAGGAGTTCGGTGGTCATCCTCGCAGTCTGCTGTAACCAGGCAGCTTCTGGGTGGACAATTCTGTTTCCAAGTCTTGCCCATCTTTGTTAGGATCCTGTCAGCTCGGCCACTGATGCGAAGGTCATCGCTGGGTATTGCTGATGCCTTACCACATCAGTCCATGGTAATAATATGGAGTTCATTAGAGAATATCATGTTTTACTTTTAATTTATGTCCAATTCATCATTCTCCATTCTCACTCTGACCCTTTTCAGATATCAACTAATGGCAACATCTCTAGAGTTCTTGATAATATGAACAAAAGAAGATAAGATGCTAACATGTAATAGAGATAATAATGAAGAAAAAACTGGTGCACTAATCCATCAAAATAGAGTACTACAAAAGAACTACACTGAAGAGCCAAAAATACTGGTATAGGTGTGCATATGCAAATAACAGAGGTATGGAACCAATCAGAGTAACTAACTTCCAATGCATAAATACCCGACTGAAATAAATTCTGGAATAATACAATTGCCCTAAAATTTGAATAAATCATAATTACCTTAACATGACCAAAATACTGAGACAATTAATTAAGGTCAAAAAATCAAAATATATGAAGTTAGTAAAATCTGGAAAGAATGTGCCCAAAATTTTGGAAAAATTTGACAACAGCACACTATACTAAAACATATTTTATTGAAATGCATTACTGAAAGTGAATATCCCTCTGTTTGGAACAATGCCATAGTAAAGCCAATTTAAAAAAAGAAACAAGTGTTAGCATTAGGCAAATGTGATTTTCTCATTAGAAAAACAACATGCAACAAAATGTTTTGCTATAACATGCTATACAAACTATATATAAACTAGTGATGGCCCGATGCCCAATAACCAATATTGGTTATTGTGATAATATGCACACTTCCCGATATTGGCTATTGGTTAACTTTACCAATATTACCAGTAATGAATCACCATCACTTTAAAATCATTATAACATACTTGAGATAGAGCTTAAAGGTCCCTTGTCAAATGCAACTTCTTGAACCATGGTTTTGATTATCCACTGATATTTTTTTTGTAGACAGTTTCTTCAACCACAGTACAAGGATTCTTTTATGCATGGTTCCCTCCTCTCTATTTCCTTGAAAATGTGCTTTTGTGGCACAATGCATTCACTGACTGCACTTTCTTTATTCCCGGAAGCGTAAACACAATAAATACGCCAGAGGCTCAGCAAGCAGGGAGAGATCCATCTTTGCCTTGCTACGGTCTCATGTCTCGTCAAGCGTACGGTCACGTCTCGTCATGCATGCGCGCTCTCTTCTCCTCACCCCCACTTTTTTTTTCTTTCCATCTGTCACTTCTGAGCTTCCTTCCTTTCTTGGCTGTCAAAACAAGTGGCTTGAAGCTGATTTTTACCTTGCCTGCACAGTTCATTTATTCACAATAGATGCCGCACACCTTGGAGATCACATATACAAGCCTGACCTGTTTCTTATTAGGCAAAAATCTGCCTTTCGTAGTGATAAGCAATATTTTACTTCAAAATGTTTGATTTTTGAGGCAGAGGCGAATAAATGCAGCCATTAGATTTGTTTCTTTATGACCTTCAATAATTAATCATTCAAAACTACATTCTTGCACTTACAACGAATTACACAGCACTCAGACTCTGTGTTTATGCATTATTTTCCAACAACAGGTTATCTTTTATGCCTTTTGAGGATATCAGTTTATTTAGAATACATGTATCTAATGTTACCAGATTGAGTGGCCGACAGCAAAATTACGTACATGGCTGACCGCAAATCACTATCTCCAATACATAAAATTACTATTAATCTGCAAGTCCGATTTTTGAGTGCCGATACGTTGCCGACTAGCAAACACAACCTATCCTTCGGTTCCCCACAAGCTCCTGTATTCTTGTACCATAGTTTTCTGAAACACTGGGTTTTAGAAAAATATAACCCCACGGACAGTGAGGGATTAACTATACTTATTTTACAAGGGTGGAGAATTTATGCCAAGAAAACTCAAAATTTAAATCAATCTCTACAAAAATGCAAGAAGCCGCAATCAAAATCAACTAAAAAATATGTTCCCAAGCAGTAAAATATACGTCTTTCCCACAATTGGTGTGCTAAAATATGGAAAACTAAAATAAAACCATGTAAAAATTAGTTATAACTGTGGCTGAGGTTCAAAGTGCACATCATCATAACATGTTTGTTGCTGAAGAGAGGAGGGGGATCTGCGATCATGCTTCTACAGTCTGCCGTCGCCCTACCCACGCGAACAAGAAGAAGGACATGAGAACTCCACGCTGGCTGCTAGGCCACCATCTGCCACCTCGCCAGCCATGTAAGGGGGGGAACAAAGTCACGTCGACTGAGCTGAGCAACAACCCAGGACACCTGACACCTGCATGTTCACTCAGCACAGGAGCTGGGGTATGGATGCCATCCACACTTAGCAATTGTATATTGAGACTTCCATTTTATTTGACAGACATCTGGTTTTTGAAGTGACTAATAATATTTCATTTGCAAAAATGTCACTTCTGAGTCACAGGCAAATAAATACGGTTAGTAGGATTTTTTCTTCGCGATATTCATTCAGTAATTAATAATTCAAAACCACGTTCATGGATAGTTAGGTAAGATTCCACTTGCACCTGCCATGAGTTAGCACTCTGGCTTGGTGTTCGTGGGTTAATAGGCGACAGAGGAGTGTCGTGTATTCCCATCCATCTACGATATCAGTTTGTTCAGAAGATTATTCAGAAGATGCATATCTACTAAAATAAATTAGTATTCCACTAACGAATCCTNGATATCAGTTTGTTCAGAAGATTATTCAGAAGATGCATATCTACTAAAATAAATTAGTATTCCACTAACGAATCCTCTTATTTCCCCACAAGAAGCCACTGAAAAAGGACTTGCTATTCTGCAAAACATGGTGCCACTCAATGCTTATTTAAGACCATGGTACAATTGACATAAGCATTTTGCAAGCACAGTTATAAAGATAAGAAAACCAACAACATGATCACATGGACCTGGTTACAATTAACAACACCTGCAATGCTCATTTGTTTTTCAACTCTGCTGCACAAGATATTTTTGTTGCTTTAGTAGACAGCATGATTTAATCAAATATTAAATAAACAGCCACAATTAACATTAGATCAAAACTATCCATATAATTTATTTTGCTGAACATAACTACAGAAACTAAGTTTCAACTCGAATATCTCCGACAAATTCAAACCACCAACACACTAAACTGAAACGAAAGAGGAAGTTAATACATGCTATTCCTTATTTCTCGAACCAGTTTTTAGCTTGACAAGATAGTACAGCATTCGAGGCTTCTGACTGGCGGAACAACAATGCACAGCAACAGTATTATGGAAAGCTGATCAGAGTTGAACTCTCCCTGTTATTATNTCTGACTGGCGGAACAACAATGCACAGCAACAGTATTATGGAAAGCTGATCAGAGTTGAACTCTCCCTGTTATTACTTTGCTTAGGTATATGCTTATTGCTGTGTATGATTTTGCCTAGTCATAATGGATTAAATGAAGTATAATTCTTGGAGGTCAGGACTTCTGGAATAGCTTTTCATTTGGAAGACACTTTTCTATTGAATGAAATTCAGTAGTTTTATATGTGGTGAATAATGTTTAAGTTTGAAGGGCCACGAATTACAGCTAAATATAAATAAATATATCATTAATAACTTTGGCCTGAACTTCTTTTTAATCAGTGTCTGTTCCATTAAAAATAAGTATTGTGATGTTCACAAAAAAGTATATTACAGTCCATTCACGGTTTCTTTGGATGGTTTGAAACAAACCTTTGAAAAATCACCCTAGGAGTAACATGTCAACCTGTGTTTTAAATAACTTGTATACCACAAATATAAGACTGTGATTAACTTACTATTCTTGAATAAACTAAATTTTAACTTAGTATCTTCTATAACTTGTAATATTTATTTCGTATTAAATATGAATTCAAAACAGTGAGTGCAGCGATGTGTTAGCAACAGCTAGTAAGAAAAGGTTAACAGTTAAAATATTGTTTTAACCTAGTTTTTTGATATGCTATTTGGAAATTAAACATTGCCTATTGATATAAATTTTTAGGTAGCACTGAAAAAAACATATATCATTACAGTAAAAAATATCAGCGCACATTATGGTGCGTAGACCCTTGTGACATGTTTCTTTTTCATCCTAGGAAGAAATATTAATAGGCGGAGCGGAACTTGTTGCTCCTTCTCTCTCTCTCTGTTTCTGTCTCTCTCTGGAAGTTTCGCAATGCTAGTAGTAGCAGAAAAATTATACATGTTTTAAATTTTAGCATATTTCATACTTACTACAGCAAAAAATAATGATCTTTAAATTTTTTATTTATAAATGAAATGAGATTTTATTGTTTGAATACTTTTACAATATATTTAAATGTGATGGCGGGACGGTTACAAATCTGAAGTTGGCAGAAGTGGTGACTGGTGACATGGCATGGCATGTTGCTGAACCACATCAAGTTTGTACACGCTGTGCTTTTTAAACCTACCTAGGCAAGTTACGATGTTGTGATAAATCTGTTTTTCCACTGCAGTAATAAGTATACTGTGTGTCGCGACCGCTGTGTGTAAAAGAGTATTGTTGTCTTTACGCTCCGCTGGGCCAGTGTGTGAATGCGATTGCCAATATTGGACGTGCAAAATTGATACGTTTGAACCATAAACTGTTTTTATGATAAAATTAATTTTTTGAAATTCGCGTCCATTTATTTAACACGTAACTTTGCCCTAGGTGTTTGAAACACAATTGTGAAATGTACTTAAGTTTCTTTGATTTGAATGTTTGCCACAATCCAAACAAAATACGTAGTCCAGTCAGATAAATTAAAATAAATAATTAAATAAACCTAGAAAACAGTAAGTACCAATAACGTATAGAAATATATTAACGGAATAAAAGTTACGGCAGGTCCATTTGTGTGCATGTTCACCACTATCTTTTAAGTGTCGCCGCTACGTACAAAAAATAAGTGACACGAGTTGGGTGCTTCAATTTACTGTCTTTTCGTTGGACTGGTTGTTCCTTCGTTTTAATATTTACTCCCACTGAGGCCATTCTCTTAACAAAATAACCCAACACCTATCAATAACAACGGGTTAAATACTACAGTTCTTTCCCCCGCAGTTGTAACACAGCCACGGAAAAATATTAACGTGTATTACGTGTAATATGCTATGTCGTGTATAACCAAAATGTTAACAATGTAAAATAATAACCGTAATAACTATAGTCAATACATTGTTAAAAAATCATAATGTTGACCTAAATATGGTTATCGGCCTAAATTTTTAAGAATCATATAAAATGGTTTGTGAAATATGACAGAATTCTTTGAACAGCTGAACTCAGTAAACAAAGTAGTTGACAGTTAAAACGTAGAAGTCACATAGCAGTGTTTATGTTTACATATAGCAGAACGCTGCATGATCTGCCAAAAATAGAACTTTAGCACAGCTTCAGAAAAAGTGAATGGCCTGTAATAAAATTGTGTATTATATTATGGTTTTATTAAATTTTTTCAATTGTCAGTATTACTATGAAATAAATCTTAAAAAATGAAGATTATTACACAGAAAATATTGGGTATTATTACAAAGTATCAGATAGCAAAATTTAAAAATACCTGCCTGTATCAAAATAAATATCAGGTTTTTACATAGCCATCACTACTATAAATCCGGATGGATTTTTACAAAACTCATACATATGTAGTTTTAGGAGATTTTAAATTTCACTATGTTCCAGTATAATTCCAGTATATTTGAGGTGTAACTATTAAGTTTTAATGTGCGACTGTTGTAGTATTTTTTACCAAAATCATACTTGAACAGTGTAGTGTTACATAACCACATACTGCTCAAAAAAGCTTATGAATACAATCAATTTGTTTAAAAGAAGCAAGTAGATGCCTTTTGATAAGATGAGTTGCTAGTTTTGATGTAACAAAGACAACCACCAAAAATTCTAGTACTGAAGTATCAATTCCAGTATTTCCAGTACCTAAGTACAAATTAATCCAACATAATTCCATTATCAGTAGATTCACTGTAGCAACTACAGATTGTCCACATTGTCAAATATTTGCATTTTAGTTACTTCACATTGCTAATACTGATTTAAAGTTTGGAAAAATCACTTTCACAGTATTATATTCAACCATACCGCTCAGGTAACCATGGATGTTATACAAAACTATTGAATAACGTGAATTATGGTTTAAATGCTCCATAAATGTTTCCAATCGATTCTAACACCTATCCCTCAAATTTGAATGTGAAATAGCTGAGAACATACAAGTCTCCATTATAATAAACAGAATGGAATCAGTTTGTTCACTCTTCCCTTAGCATTTCTCTAAATCTATGACCAACTGATCAGGCATCAAAGCAATGTTCAACATCTTGCTACTGCAACACGTGCGGCATGATTATACAGAACACTTGGATATTACTCACTAATAACAAAATAAAACAATTTTTAATTATTTTTTTTCCCATTGTGAGCATATTGCATCATAGAGGAGAATATATTTAACAATGTAAAACTTTAACTGCGTAGAATAAGTTAAATAAAACATAAATACTTTACTACATGATCGTTAAATAATATGGAAAAGATAAAATTTGCAGTGACCAAAATACGCAAATTTATAAAATGGTGGACAATGCTTGGTGGTACAGCAAAGTGCCACGACATGCAAGGTAGTGTTTCTGTACATACATATTCCATCATGGAGGAAGAGTCACACCGCTGCTTGGCCAGGCGCCAGTGAAGCCCCAGTTTGTGGTATAAGTGACTATTTTCCCACTCCAACAGCTTGTCTATTGAGTGTTGTGTCTGGAAAATACAACATACAGCAATTCACTCCTCCACCTTTCCAACCATTGCAAAATTATTACAAACATTGCCGACCTTCAAACATACAATAAGATATCAATTGTGTGCATCTATATGCCGCAAATGCTAATCAGAAAAGCAAACATGTCTCCCTCATCATTGGATGGTTCCCAGTTGCTCAACCACATAGAACATTATTTTTTCCTCTTATGTAAATCTAATTCTTTAGTATTTATTTACATTTCACAAAATGGTTCATGAGTAGCCTACATTAGAGAAAATTTAACCAAAAGATTGTTTTAATATTTTTCTATACACAAGGCTTTCAGTACTGGCATAATACTTATTTATGACTCCACCCCATCTTCACGTGAAGTCACATCACCTCGAGCAGGGTTTGAACCAAGGACAACTTGTTTCACAGCCAACCTGCACACCCCTAGGCAAGGGGCACCCAAGGACACGGTGGCCGAGGCCGTATATGATATTATGTCAGATGTCACATGTGCGGTAATCACCCCTGAGTTCGACAGAAGCAAGCAACGAAGCCCAGCGCTGCCTCATAGCTCGCGGGAGCGATGCAACCCACACAAAAGGAAACTAGCACTTCCAGCCTCCCTCGAGAGAATGCGGCCTGAGCTGCTAAGGGAGGAACCCTAGCCCAAAGATACCTGGCCAGCCAAAGGACCCGCAGTCAGCAGACTATATACGCCAGCGCGCAGCCCCCAAGACGTCAGTTGTATACTCGGCCGCTCGCTCCACCACTTCATATGATGGAGCTCTCTGCCTATCGCTTTCCTCACGAGAGATCATCAGCCTTCCAGAAGTCGTCAGGACCTTCGCCTTGCAACCCGTGAAGAAGTTTTCGACCTCCCCTACACTCACTACCACTTTGATAGTGAACCCAGAGTCCCTTCTGGACAGCATAGATTAGTTAGGGTTAGATGTTATCATAGCTACCAAGCCTTTTACTGCTCTTGTTTAGTTTAGCCCCAGGTCCCCTTCTCCTGGTTTACGATAGCTTACTTCTGCCGGTTTCAGTTCAATTGATAGCTAGGATATAGTACGGGCTACCATGTCTACTCCTCTGGGGAATAAACACGTATTCTTACCTTAACTCGTGTGCTTATTCTAGGGTGATTGTGACTTCAGACCTCGTAGACGTCAAACCAACAAAAGAGAAGAAGGAGTCCGGGTCTTGAAACCCACTTTGCTGAAACAAGTGTAGGACTGCGGGTTACCCTTAACCGGGTGCACGTACATCAAAAAAACATATCCCGTAGACGGCCACTCATACTGTGGACCAGGTACGCAGATACCTAGTGAGCACGTACGGTAGAGCCCTGACCACTAGGAACACATGCGATGAAGCGGCTAGACCTCCAGATCAGCTAACCCACTCCATCCACCGCGTTGTACTTCACCAGTTGGAGTGACNTACCTTAACTCGTGTGCTTATTCTAGGGTGATTGTGACTTCAGACCTCGTAGACGTCAAACCAACAAAAGAGAAGGAGGAGTCCGGGTCTTGAAACCCACTTTGCTGAAACAAGTGTAGGACTGCGGGTTACCCTTAACCGGGTGCACGTACATCAAAAAAACATATCCCGTAGATGGCCACTCATACTGTGGACCAGGTACGCAGATACCTCTAGTGAGCACGTACGGTAGAGCCCTGACCACTAGGAACACGTGCGATGAAGCGGCTAGACCTCCAGATCAGCTAACCCACTCCATCCACCGCGTTGTACTTCACCAGTTGGAGTGACNTGCGATGAAGCGGCTAGACCTCCAGATCAGCTAACCCACTCCATCCACCGCGTTGTACTTCACCAGTTGGAGTGACAGATTCTGGGTGGCCTAACCTGTTCTGGTTACACTTTAGCCAGGGAACTCGTCGCCTGCTCCTTCTACATCATGTGATAGACCGCAGTACCTTTCCCGTGTGCCTTTCACCCATAGAAGCAGTGCAAGGAGGAGAGTTAAGAAGGCAGCTACTGCCTCCAAACCAAGTCAGTTGCGGTGCAACCCATTGCCATCTGTCCTCAGCAAACCCTCTCCACAGGACCAAGCTCAAGCCACCCGACGACTGGCGAGGCCTCACCTCCCAGGTTACCCTAGCACCTAATTTCAGCCACCCCCAGAAGATCACCAGCGAACAACACCCGATCGTAGTCCGTCTACGACCGGGCCTACCAGTACCCCTGGGCAGTGCCAGTCCGCACTTCCAGGCACCGCAACGAACCTACCAGACGCTGTCGGCGCCCGCACCAGCGATCAGCCCAGCAGCTACCCTAGGACACGGCTCTCATCCCAGCCAGCAGTCGCCAAGCCAGGATATACCCCGAGTGAGACCCAAGCCAGGTAAAGCGGTAATCTGACCGGCACTATAGAACCCTTGTCTGACAGTGACGTCATTGCCATTTCTAATAATGTTTTTGTGGCGCCCAACGTGTNACCGGCACTATAGAACCCTTGTCTGACAGTGACGTCATTGCCATTTCTAATAATGTTTTTGTGGCGCCCAACGTGTGGCTACAGCACTTTATTAGTCAAATAATAAGGCAAGACCAGGCCAGCAAGACCTCAAGAACCAAAATAATCTACCCAGGAGTCAAACCAATAAACAGCGAGAATTCGGGAAGTCTGTAAACACAAAGTGGCGCTAAATTTTACTTGCGGAGTCATGTCCAAATTAAACCTAAGCATTGCAGACCAAGGTGAATCTGCCGCCACAATAGAAGAGGCCATTAAAACGGGACCAGAAAGATGTAGTGTGGAATGACAAACCTCATTATACTGACAGACTAGAGTACCGTTGTGATGAATGTCGGACCCGCCAAACTGCCGATTGTAGCTGGCTTACTTTCACAGCAAAAAAGGTGTAAATACAGTTCATTGCATTATTTGCGTGCAAATATTTCACCACTTGTGCATAGACTGGCCAAAAGACTAGAGAATCACCAAACCTGGCTTAGTGTATAGGTGCGAGGTGTGCAAGCGAGCTGCAGAATACCGACCGAATAATCCAGGCACTCATCACAGCATGACGTCCACCCAGGGTACCGAGCCCCAGATACCGGAATTCACGGGAAGACCCCACAAAAACCCGGAAACATTTACACAAAAATGGAGTTCCACCCAAACAATGGGTTGTCAAAACCCAGAAATAATTGAATTACACTGGTGGAATAAATACGGGGAATTTATTACAGAATGGGGGCAACTTTGCACACACCTTGCCCCCAGTTTTTATGGGAGGAAGTGTTGGCACACCTCAACACAGAATTCCACAGTTGAACCCTGGCCACTTAGGAAGAGGCAGAGATCTTTATCAGGAGAAAGGTGCAAATGAACTGCCGAATATTCCCAAATGGAAACAAGGAAAGTTGCGTGCGTAACATTACATGCATACTGCTCCCAAATTTGCGCAATATGCTCTAACTGCACCGACCGAAGCCAGTCGATGAGTTTGTAGAGAGAGCACAAGAAACAGAAAGAAACATAACAGCGCAGGTTGCCCTAGACCGGTAAAAAGTGGGGAAGTGAAGAGAGGAGGCAAGGCCATCTACTGCTTCTCCTCTTCTCCCCTCCAGCGTACTCCCTAAGGGCCGGTTCTGCCTACGGAGGCATTTCCACTGAGACTGCCAGACAAGGAGTGAGACAGAGCAATCTGCAACAAGGGAAAGGGGAGCCCCAGACGTTTACCTCCAGACGCTGACCCATGAGCCCTACTTCCCAGACGCACCATGAACCGAAATTGGGATCAACTTGCAAACGGCCGTCGCAATGTTAGACATGGCTGCCACTGGCAATTTTATAAGGAGCAAGTTCCTCACACCAAATCGGCAAGCCCACCTGACAATCACCGACCAAAGGGTCCAGCTGGCCCAGTCTGACCATTTCCTCCAGCTAGAAGGAAAAATAAGGTTTGTCATATGGACGGCAAATTAAGCCACTGCGGCAGAGTTCATAGTGGCCCGCAGGTAGAAGAAGAAGTGATCTTAGGGCAACCTAGGCTGCAAGAGAAGCAGTGCGCAATAGATTGTGGGCGGCGCCACATTTGTGTCTGAGATCGCGAATGCCCGAAAATCAGCTGGGGACACAACCACAATGTCTCAACCCCTTCCCTGACCCCACCACACAGTCCGGCNGCGAATGCCCGAATATCAGCTGGGGACACAACCACAATGTCTCAACCCCTTCCCTGACCCCACCACACAGTCCGGCGGAACGCATTCGCCCCCTACAGCTGACAGTAGGGGGAACTTTAGATATTGGAACTATATATTTCTTATTAGGAATATGATCAGGAATAATTGGACTGCCCACCGAGCTGGGTGCCAGAGCAGAAACTGGGCACCAATTGCCAGAAGCGAAGACCCAGACGTTGCCATAACCAGCCAATACCCAAACCTGATGAACCTCAGCCCATAGAAGCAACGTTTTATACTCCGCCGAAGAAAAATGACAAGACGAAACCCCAACCTACCTCCGAACGTCAACTCTGTTAAGAAAAGATAATGAAACTCGAGAAGCAAAATCCATTAGGACACTGCCTCGACCCCGACTGACTTCATCAGAAAAGTGGCCGCCAGGCATGGCCGCTTGACCCCAACCAGGTCGAAACTCTCGTGGCGAAGCCCCTTAGACAGGGAGCCCCGCGACAACCTCAGCCACTTAGCACCATCCAGGAGGAAGGCGAACACTGCTGTGCCGATGAGGTAGGGGAGCCCGAAGAGCTCCTACCTCAGATGGCAACACTGACCACGTCCACCCAGGAGGAAGTGGTACCCCATAGCGCATCATGCCAGACGACCTCAATACCCCCAACTGCCAACCCAGTTCTCGAGAAGGATGAGTCCAGCCGCGCCGATGATGTGGGGGCGACCGAAGAGCCCCTACCTTTGATGGCGACCCCGACCGTGTCCACCCA
>NQII01013777.1:0-20424 GCA_002778355.1 Clitarchus hookeri
GGTTGTGATGTGAGGGTGTATTTGACTGCAGGTTGTGGTGTGGGTGTGTGCAAGCGGTGCGAGAGGGATTGCTGTCAGAGTGTCGGTCGTAAATTGTGGCAGGCATATTGCCGCGGTGTCCTCGTCGAGGCACAGGGGCGAAGGGAGACTCGACAGTCGCACCTCGGGGACATTACTTCACATACCTCGTGGGATGTCACATCACTTACCCCGCGTTAATAAACAAGGCGGCAATATTCCATGTCGCCCTCAACCCCACACAACAACCTACTGGAGAGCAAGCGTACATTGACTTCCACGTGAACTTACAGCTCTTCAAGAAATTCACTCATANACACAACAACCTACTGGAGAGCAAGCGTACATTGACTTCCACGTGAACTTACAGCTCTTCAAGAAATTCACTCATAAATGATTTTGAGCCGACATAAGTATATTATTTTCAATTTATAGATTGACATATTACACAGGGACAAGAGTTTCTACACGTGAAGTTTATTTTCGAGCTTAACTCACATCGGTGATGCATAAAGCTAGCTACAATGAATGCTCCCTTTCATCACTGAAATCATGGAATTGATAGTGATAGGACAATATAAAATTTTTTTTAATAAGAATGTTTTCAGACACTATTTTCGGAAGTGTTTTTCCTCTAATCATGTCGCGGAAATATGAATAGATTTAAGAACATATTTACATAAATCCCACATGAGAAACAAAGTATAGGAAAGAATAACCTGCCAACAAAAAATTTTAATTAATAAATTGATCGTTGTTCCACAATTGCAATCTTTCCAATGTCAAATAACTTCGTTATTGCCTAGCCTTTTTATTTTCAAAGTTTGAAATAAATTTCAAATTCAGACAATTGTTGTGAGCTCATAGATTCATGTGAAAATGTTGTGTTTCATTTATTTTTATGCTCTTGGTGTAAGTAAACGTGTTTTAAAAGAACGATTATGTTATAATGGCGTGTCTGATTTTACAAATGTATGGCAATGAAAAAACGAAATAGTATCAGTAGATGTTCAAATTGAGCTAAATAACTGTTTAAATTGTCTTTTTAGTTTTACTATATAACTGTCCCGTTTTAATAATTTATTGCATATAATGTCATTCATTATATTATTGAAAATTTTTGAATGTAAGAATAATTTAAATTAAAGAATAAATAACAATAGAGAAGTAATAAATGCTTTCCCTTTCTCTCCCCCTCTCACACAATAAACCTACTTCTTTCGTTCTTGTAAAGTAGAAAATGTAATATTTAACCCTCGTTGCAAACACTGAATCGGAGGCAGCTGTCAAAGTTGAAGAGATGCGTGCGATGCCGTGATCGGGCTATTGAACTGATACTAATCAGACAATTCTATTCACTTCTAAAATCGCGTGGGTTAATTACGCTTTGGAAATAGGAAATATATACTCAATTAATTGCAACGTTTACGGTTTATAAAATATAGGTGGTTCTTTCAGCATGCAGTGAAGGATTGCAACATATGAAAAAATTACAAGTTTTGGGAAGGTAAGGGAAAAACAATAATTTTATTATTAACATAATTGTTTTCTATGAGAAAACANGAGATGCGTGCGATGCCGTGATCGGGCTATTGAACTGATACTAATCAGACAATTCTATTCACTTCTAAAATCGCGAGGGTTAATTACGCTTTGGAAATAGGAAATATATACTCAATTAATTGCAACGTTAACGGTTTATAAAATATAGATGGTTCTTTCAGCATGCAGTGAAGGATTGCAACATATGATAAAATTACAAGTTTTGGGAAGGTAAGGGAAAAACAATAATTTTATTATTAACATAATTGTTTTCTATGAGAAAACAGACTTTACGAAGGGCGTGCATTCAATTACAGTGTTTTTTTTATGCATGGTTAGCATTCAAAGTTAATTTTTGAAGCTCGAAATTTTGCAGACATTAATTTTAAAATTTTAGTAAATAAACATCATATAGAATTTAAGAAATATATTATGAATATATATTTTATAACATCATATTACACTCAAAAGCAGATTTCAAAGTCATGTTCCTTGAACAAACAACACTTAGCTAAGTATAAAATAATATTACAAGACTCCTGAGGGGCATATGCGAATTCGTGAGGGATGGAGGTCTTAATAAAAATAAGACAACTAAATAAGATTTTAATTTATTCACACAGCTACTATTATCGTAATTTATTTACGTCTCTCTACTATTACTATTTTTATTTTTCTATGAGCGCGGTATTTGATGTCTATGTCAACTCTAGTAAACGTCCTTCTCAATGTCTCAGTTTGGTCATAGTCAATTAACTAACACTCAACATTAACACATTTTCTGTCTGTCTGCTGTCATCATTTAAAATGTCTTACGCTCACGCATCCAGTAGATTAGTCCAGCCTTCCAGACGCACCCTTCACTGTCACACATTTTCCTCCCATTGGTCACTTCCGATGCCACTCGTTTCTTTTCGCGCTCGTCGTCTATCATTTAAAGCCGCACAAACACCCAAACTTCCGACTCTCATCAACATATCAATTTCCGACCCGTTGAGGTTAAATAATATCTCTGGTCCTTATCTGGAATGTTCACCGCACCCGAGTAATGTTGAGAGAAAACAGGACCTAAACAAGAAGTTTCCTTCAGATAAACGCAGAAATTCAGTATTCTTAAGGTCAGGAGCGTGCGAGCCGCAAAAGGCTCTTCAAGACGACATGCATAAGAATGCGCGGTGGCACGTCTTTATAACTTAGAAACCTGATAGGATTATCACTCACCTATCCCAAACATTACTTCTTGTCTCACCGCCCTCTATCAAATCGCTATTCAGTTCTTCTGTATGGCTCACGCGTTACCAAGCAGCCAGCACGTAACAATTTAATTAAAATATTATTTTTTTTAATGACTCCATTGACAACACCACCAACTCCACCTACTGCATTTTAAATTGTTATTGGCCTGGAATATTTTCTTGCGTTTGTGGCCCTAGCCATAGTAATATTTGTTTTATTAATCCCGGCACACACGTAACGATATACCTGTCAGGTAAACCTGCACAGGTAAGCCGGAAAGGTTTACCTATGCAGGGTAGAGCACACACACGATACGGTAAACCGGAATATTTTAAATCATTCGAGAGATGGCGAGCAAACAAGAAGACGACGCGATCGCTTAGTCGGTTTGTTAGTGGCCATGAAGTGTAAAAAGAAGCGAAAACGAAAACCTGGTGTAAAGATTGGCTTACAAAGATAAATTAATTCACTCATACAAGATTACTAAAATGGTTAAGTTCAGATCCTTCAGATTACCGTAATTATTTGCGGATGAATGAAAATGTCTACCAAAAACTGTTGTTACTTGTAACTCCTCTAATACAAAATAAAAATACAGTTATGAGAACTTCTATTTCTCCCCATGAAAGAATCACTGCTACTTTGAGGTTTCTTGCAACGGGTCGAGCGTACGAATGCCTCAAGTATTCTACTATAATATCACCCCAAGATCTTGGCAAAATAATTCCGGAGACATGTGAAGCCATCTACGAAGTGCTGAAAAAAGTGTATCTTCAGGTATGTATAATAAATACACACAGCTGTTTTTAAATTTTGTATTCTAAATAATTGTTTTTACAGTTCAAAGACAAACTTGTAACTGAGGTATAATAGTGAATAATAGATGAAATTTGAAAAATAATAGAAAATTTGGTAGTATTGGTTAATAAAGAGCATATTAAAAATTAAATATTCCTTAAAAATAAAATATTATTAAAGTTAGCTAAGTAGGTAGCCATTGAGTGTGGAAGTGGTAGTTCTTCATTGATTATAAATCCTGCAGTCGCAGTTTCTTGTGTACATCGATCATTTGAAGCAGCTGCGGAAGGACTTGGTGAGCTCCTACTTGATCTGACTGCTTAGATACTCGCAGCTGTATTAACTCGTTGGCACGTAAAGCATTCCCATTTCTGCTTCAAATAGGAGATCATTGATTCTTTTTTTAACAATCAAACGCTTGCGTCTTTCCAATGACCTAATTCTCATTGCAATAGATTTTCCCATTAGATCATACCTGTAATCTTGGGGCGATGACTTTTTAAAATGATCTCTCACTGATAGCAAGACATTATTGGTAAATTCCTCAGTTTTCCTTTTTTTGCCTAATTATATCGTGATATCGGAAGTACCGCTCGTTCACCTGAATTCGGTCTGGCATGATTAGGAGGATTTTCGTTTTTCTCGGAGGGTTCTTCATCGCTGGGTGTTTGTGGGACAGGATCCTCGATTCCCTCCTTAAACAAGTATTTTATTACACCCTAAAAGTAATTTACACTAGTTTTATTGTTTAGATAAGGAATACAATTTAAAATAAGGCAAAAATAGAAGATAAAAATAAAATTAACCCTTTGTAAAAAACTGTTGAACAAGTACTGGTACTGTACTATTTTAAAATAAAATTTTTATTTTATTTATAACCAATCTTTTTAAACAAGCATTGGTTTTGTGTTATTTAATGTAAATTTTTATTATACTTATAAAACAAAATTTATAAAGCCTGCTGTAATCATCATAGCTATAAATCCACACTGTGAAACAATTTTATTAATTTGCTCTTGTTTCAGTTTCCCGATTCCGCTGAGAAATGGAAAGTTATTGCTAAAACATTTAAAGACAGATGGAATTTCCTGCACTGTCTTGGTGTCATGGATGGTAAACTTATAGACATAGTTCCCCCAGCCTATTCCGGATATTTTTACTAACTACAAAGGCAGGCGCAGTATGGTACTTCTTGCAATAGTGGGTGCTAACTATCGGTTCCTTTTAGTGGATTTTGGAACTAATAAACGTGTTTCTGATGGAGGCGTTCTTCAGAATACTAAATTTTATGAAAAGTGAGAGGGCAATGAGCTCAAACTTCCAAAGCCATACAATGTTACGGGAAATTTCAAAATGGTCCCTTACGTTTTTGTGGCTGATGACGCCTTTCCTCTTACAATTAATATTATGAAGCCTTTTCGACAAGCGCAACTAGACTCAATTAGTAAAGGAATTTACAACTGCCGCATTTCAAGAACAAGACACGTTGTCGAAAATAGTTCTGGAATACTTGCATCCAGATTTCGTATATTCCATACTCAAATCAATGTGGAACCAGAAAACATAACGGAAGTGGTGAAGGCAACGTGTGCATTGCATAATTTTTTGATGAAACATCATCGAAACTTTTACGCTCCTCCAAACAGTACCTATCAGGAGAATAACGATGGAACTACTGCTATTGCAGGTTTGGATTCCTCGGAATCGAATATGATCCCATTGAAACGTCTGAACCAAGGGAACATAACTTCTGCTGCTAAACAGCTAAGAAATGAGTTCACTTCCTACTTCATGAATGAAGGCAAAGTTCCATGGCAAGACAATTGGGTTCTTCAAAACAAAAAATAGACTAAAAGAAGAGGTTTGGCGTTAGTAAGTTAATAATTCGTACAGTTCAAAACATTTTTCATTAATCAGTAAAAAGTGTGGAGTCTAACTATAAAACTTCAATTTGTAAATACAAAATGTAGTTTAATTAAATTATATGAGTATTTTAACTAATCTGAATACTTACTTCATCGATCTCACTTCCATCCTCGTCCTTGACACAGACGCACCATGAGTATCTTGATCGCCAAGAAAATGGAACAAATCTAAGTTCCACAATTTTGATGTGTATACGTTGTCTGTTGAAGCTCTAGATTTCATTGACATGTCACGTTTCTTATTCTCTTTACATACATTACTTCTTAAATAATATATTTTTTTAACTACAGATATCATTGTAGAATCAGGTTCTAACTCCTTTAATTTAATCACAAGTCTTCATAGACTGCGTCTCTCTTTTCACGGTCGTGGTTCTCTTTACTTTTCACCCGCCACAGACAAGGTTACGACCCATATATTTCGATAACTCTTCTATTACTTGGTTCCGTTTTCGGCTTGACATGACGATCACAAAAGTCACTCGGACAATCGTACGTGTAGTAACTAGTTAACACCATTGTACACGTAAATACAAAGACGACCGACGCTCTCTACTCAAGGGACTAGCCACAACTAACCTAAAGCCTGCACGGGCGTGCCGGAGTGACTCACACACACGCTCAGGTCTACACGCCTGCGCAGGTTTCTACGCATGTGCAGTTTGGCCTGCAGGGGCCGGCACACATGCTCCGGTTTACATGTACAGGTAAACCTCACCTGTACAGATAAACCTCACTGATATACCGGAACGTGTGTGCCGGGCCCCCGTCGCTCTTGATTATAGGATCTACAACGGAAAATCAGTTCGCTGAAAATCACGGCCTTTAATCGCGGCTTCACTTTCATATATAGACGTTGTGGGATTTTTGGTTACATAATTATTTGAACTTTCGCTTCAGGAGCCACTTGTTACAATGGCGAACCTCCGTGCTAACTCCGACGGACACAGTTAGAGTAATTGTTTCGAAAATGCAACTTAACTCAACGTATCGAGATACCTTGACATTTGGTTACGGAGTAGATTTTCAACTGAAGATGGTGTTTCATTAGTTGGCGAAGAGTTAATTGTTTAATGAAGTTAGTTATATTTAAGAAGGAAAGTTGCTGTTAGGTCCACTGTGGTAATGTGAAATGGGCTGCTGTCACGGACAACTCATCGCCCTGATTAGGTTGACCTATTTTTGCTTTCTGGGTGGATTCCAAAAATTTACTCACCCGCTGCCAATACGACTGTTTGTCACATGATCAACAGTGATAATAGTGTTCGTTTACATATGCATTTTCGNCTTCAGAATACTAAATTTTATGAAAAGTGAGAGGGCAATGAGCTCAAACTTCCAAAGCCATACAATGTTACGGGATATTTCAAAAAGGTCCCTTACGTTTTTGTGGCTGATGACGCCTTTCCTCTTACAATTAATATTATGAAGCCTTTTCGACAAGCGCAACTAGACTCAATTAGTAAATAAATTTACAACTGCCGCATTTCAAGAACAAGACACGTTGTCGAAAATAGTTCTGGAATACTTGCATCCAGATTTCGTATATTCCATACTCAAATCAATGTGGAACCAGAAAACATAACGGAAGTGGTGAAGGCAACGTGTGCATTGCATAATTTTTTGATGAAACATCATCGAAACTTTTACGCTCCTCCAAACAGTACCTATCAGGAGAATAACGATGGAACTACTGCTATTGCAGGTTTGGATTCCTCGGAATCGAATATGATCCCATTGAAACGTCTGAACCAAGGGAACATAACTTCTGCTGCTAAACAGCTAAGAAATGAGTTCACTTCCTACTTCATGAATGAAGGCAAAGTTCCATGGCAAGACAATTGGGTTCTTCAAAACAAAAAATAGACTAAAAGAAGAGGTTTGGCGTTAGTAAGTTAATAATTCGTACAGTTCAAAACATTTTTCATTAATCAGTAAAAAGTGTGGAGTCTAACTATAAAACTTCAATTTGTAAATACAAAATGTAGTTTAATTAAATTATATGAGTATTTTAACTAATCTGAATACTTACTTCATCGATCTCACTTCCATCCTCGTCACCCAAGTTTGACACAGACGCACCATGAGTATCTTGATCGCCAAGAAAATGGAACAAATCTAAGTTCCACAATTTTGATGTGTATACGTTGTCTGTTGAAGCTCTAGATTTCATTGACATGTCACGTTTCTTATTCTCTTTACATACATTACTTCTTAAATAATATATTTTTTTAACTACAGATATCATTGTAGAATCAGGTTCTAACTCCTTTAATTTAATCACAAGTCTTCATAGACTGCGTCTCTCTTTTCACGGTCGTGGTTCTCTTTACTTTTCACCCGCCACAGACAAGGTTACGACCCATATATTTCGATAACTCTTCTATTACTTGGTTCCGTTTTCGGCTTGACATGACGATCACAAAAGTCACTCGGACAATCGTACGTGTAGTAACTAGTTAACACCATTGTACACGTAAATACAAAGACGACCGACGCTCTCTACTCAAGGGACTAGCCACAACTAACCTAAAGCCTGCACGGGCGTGCCGGAGTGACTCACACACACGCTCAGGTCTACACGCCTGCGCAGGTTTCTACGCATGTGCAGTTTGGCCTGCAGGGGCCGGCACACATGCTCCGGTTTACATGTACAGGTAAACCTCACCTATACAGATAAACCTCACTGATATACCGGAACGTGTGTGCCGGGCCCCCGTCGCTCTTGATTATAGGATCTACAACGGAAAATCAGTTCGCTGAAAATCACGGCCTTTAATCGCGGCTTCACTTTCATATATAGACGTTGTGGGATTTTTGGTTACATAATTATTTAAACTTTCGCTTCAGGAGCCACTTGTTACAATGGCGAACCTCCGTGCTAACTCCGACGGACACAGTTAGAGTAATTGTTTCGAAAATGCAACTTAACTCAACGTATCGAGATACCTTGACATTTGGTTACGGAGTAGATTTTCAACTGAAGATGGTGTTTCATTAGTTGGCGAAGAGTTAATTGTTTAATGAAGTTAGTTATATTTAAGAAGGAAAGTTGCTGTTAGGTCCACTGTGGTAATGTGAAATGGGCTGCTGTCACGGACAACTCATCGCCCTGATTAGGTTGACCCATTTTTGCTTTCTGGGTGGATTCCAAAAATTTACTCACCCGCTGCCAATACGACTGTTTGTCACATGATCAACAGTGATAATAGTGTTCGTTTACATATGCATTTTCGACAGACCTATCATTTTATTTGAAGGAAATGCTTTGACTAACTTCGTAAATATGACATGGTAGTTTCATAAAATCTAGGTTAGGGAAAATTTCCCACATCTTAAAGTCTTTACGTACATAAAGAGTCTTCTAATCTGAAGTCTTGCCGGCTCTATTATTGATAATATTAGAGGCACTAAAAACCATTCAATGTTGGAACATGGAAAAGTGATACTGCGCTGCTTGCATAAGCAGTCTACGACATATTCGCTGTGCGGCGCAGATCAGAGAAGGCCGAGGGCGGCGTGAATGAACAGTGCTGGCGTCAGTTCGCCGTGACGAACTGCTGGCGGTCATTTAGCACAACAAACGGCAGCGTGCATGCGCGCGCACAGTTCCCTGCCGGCTTTTCCTCGCAGGTTATCGCGCCTCGAGGTCGCCATAACGATGATGAATGTTGGGGAGGACTGGGTTGCGACGTCCTAGACGCGGCACATTAATTCCCCTTCCGCGGCACACAGCTCGAGAACCCAGCTGTAACCTTCCGCTACACTATTATAATTACGGCTCGGCGCGGCGCGGCGCGGCGCAGATAACGTAGTGCGTTCTTCGCAGTGCGCACATGTCGCCCCTGGCGGCCGGCTCCGCAACTCCGCGTGAAACCCCCCTCTATCTTCGTGCGTACATATCTACGGTGCGTTATGTCGCCCGCCTCGACCCAGCTCCCACAGCCGGTCGCTCGCTTCTGTTTCGCTGGCTATGAGTCATTGGCAAGGCGATTGGCAGTTCTCAGTCGTTCTAAGGAATTAAATATTAATTCTCTTCTCTGGCACATAAATGTGTGATTTCTGATTGTTTAATACTATGTAAAGGCTGTTGTCACAAATTACATTTTTCATAGCAACATTATAAGAAAAAGGCGTTTCTTCACACCCTATCACATTTTCGGTATGGAAGTAGTCGTTAAAATTTGAGGTTAGAAGTTAACAATTGGAAACATTTTATCTGTAAATATCGTTGAATAACAAATGTCTTCTAATTTTCCAGTAAAACAATTACTGTTTTTAAAGTTAAACTTAGAAGAAAGATATTTTGATATACGTGCTACACACCGCTTACGACAGCTTAGTGTAAGCCTACATAAAATCCTGGGTAGTAAACGTGTGGCATATGGTAAATATAAAATATAACATATCTTTAATCTTGATATTCATTACATGAAAAAAATAACCTTATATAAACAATTTTTTTTTAGTAAACCAGCATTACGAAACACATTTTCTTCAGAGCTTAAAAACATTATACAATATTGAACAACATTTTAGGAATCAAAATTATGAACAATTATGAAATATCACAAAATATGTATCAACATCTTAAATGCTATTTATATTTTTGGAATTATTTTTTCCTGAAAAAAGCACATACACAAAATTATATTATTTAATGTCGTCCTTTCAAGTCTTTCCAGGAGGAATGGAATATTTTCATTGTTGTGATGACTACACCGATTGCTTTTATTTTCATAATTTGCTTAGGGAATATCCGTTAGTGAAAGTTTACCACATAAGTAATGCATTTGTGTCATAAAATTAACGGATTTCTTATAAACCACATATACATTTTATATTTGGGTTATATTTATATAATAAGAAATGTGAATTTTTGACTTCTTAAAGTGTTTGCCATCCATTTTATGGTCCATGAATTTTAAATTAATCACTACAATTTCGGCCATTCTCCTGTTTCTCACCCGAAGTGTAAAACCTATTCCAGCTTATATTTTGAGTGGTTACCTTATCAGTGTGCACACAAGGTTTTTCATATTTTTAATTTTACGGAAAATAATTAATTAAATATAAATACATTTTCTTATAAGAAAACAATTTTGTCTAAAAAGTAAACCCGATCGAACTACACATTCGCGCTTGTTAGCAAAATGTCCTGCTCAAACAATTTCAGATGACTAATTGGTCTAATGAGATGCCAATATGCGTTAATCCTACTTTCTTGTTCCGGGCACCGTCCATGAAAATATCACAGCTTTGTCAGAATATTAGCTATCACTTATTGAAAAAAAATGTACTTTAAAATACGTATTTTAGAGCAATCTTTTAAATAAATATACTTCAAAGTTAAAAGTACATTTCATATTAATCTAACTGAACGGCTTAGAGGAATTCCATCATATAGCTTCTAAAAATATCTTCTGGTGCTGATATTGAATTTATTACGTTAAACTATCTTTGAAAAAATGTTTTGTACAAAAGTGATAGAGCGTAGGACACCCATAATAAATGTTTTATAATGAAATAAATACATTGAGCCCTTTTATGCAGAGAAGATTGTACATACTAGGAGTACCATGTACAGGAAAATCGGTTTATATTCCTGGAACAGGACGGTAACCAATTTATTGTTTTAATCACGAAAACCACAGCACATAGCACATGTTATTGTAAATGTATATATCACGGCCTTAAAAATTATTTCATTTTCTTGTTGCGAGATAAGAACTTTTTTTCTGCAATCAGATGGGTTTGATATATGTATTGGATGCTTTAAAAATGAGATTGGAATTCAGTTTCCAAAAGTTAAACGCGGCTATTTTTTTCACGTGGTTGCTCGCAATATTATCCCTCAATTAAAAGCCCGAGTGTGGTAACATGCCATAAACGAAACCACCAGTGGTCCGTATAAAAAAGCCTGTTTCAGCTGGTTCACGACAGAGTGGAGAATATTATCAATTTGGCTATTCTGGCAGCGCAGCCAACGCAAACAAGATCACGGAGAAAAAAATAGGAAAGGAAAGAGTTTGTAGTTACTGGTTCACATATTTCATTTTACTTGGCTACGAAAGCACAAACATATTCAATAAAAGATGGCAGGTTTTCGCAGCCATTGCCAGGCTGGTTGTTCATTTGCTTCCAGAACGGAGCCGCGTGTTGGTTTCTTGAACCGAACTTTCGCCGTACCTTGCAGTTGGCATCTTCAAGGGCCTTGAACAGGACCGTAAGCCAGGAGCTGTCGGTCTTGTTCAAGACCCCTGAGCACGAAGCAAGGTCGGCTGAAGAAACAAAGAAGTGTTTCCAGCCAGGAAGCCAACGCAACAAAACTTAACTTCTTGAAACTGTGGGATATTTTACAACAATATTCCACCGCGACGTGAAAGAGAAACCACAAATCATTTTGTAAATGGACGCATGGCGTGTGTTTAAACTGTGCTACAGGTGAACCCAAACGGTCACCTTAGAGGACATATATAATTTTTTTAGTGTTTCTGTTTAAATAAGTCAGTTTTGTCAGTAAAGGATACATATAGAAGCTTCACTGTTCAGTTGGTCATGTTTTCCACTTCTTACGAATACACAAAAATGGTTGGTGTTAATACAAGGTCAGGATGTTGTTTGTGTTTGTCATGCTAAAGAGTAAAGAAGTAGGGTAAAATAAAGTAGTTCCATGAATGGGAATAGCCTCGGACTGCTGCTGTTCCATATCACTCCTCGATACACGTCCATATGGCGGGGCGGTCTCTTCTATGTTGTAGTTCTACATTCTACACATACAATGGATGTTTGTTGAATAGCTGATAACGGCAATGTACTACAAGAAGATTGTTTGCAACTAGTTTAAATGTTAATTAAAATATAGGAACGGCACACATGTTTCCGTCACTAAAATAAATTGTTAGTTCTTAGTATAACGTAACGACTAAAATAATATTAACAAGAAGTTTTTGACATAACAAAATGTGCCTAATTTTCTCTACAGTACAATTCTTAAATAATTTTTTAAAATGTTATTAAAAGCAAAATTGTAGGTAGGCCTGGACGTCTCTTTGACTGCAACACCATCAGAGATGGAACCATAAACGTATGCAACAACAGTGAGACAACTACATAAGCACATATGAGAAGCCAGGACTAGTACACAGAACACCTCGATCCTATGATAGCGCGCAATAAGAAGAATTCCTGACGTAGGAATTTAAGCATAAATTCCGAACCTAACCAGACAACGGTTTTTAACAATGAGGTTTACTTACCTGAAATATTTACGTGGTTGGCATTTTAAAAATACCTATATGTGCCATTTAAATCAAGTAAGTTTTTTTAGGCTCATGTAACTTTACTTGTGTCAAGATTTTGGTGACAATTTAATTGAGCGGTATCTTAAAAAATTGACTAAGAAAGATGTTCTGTATACGATGATTGTAATATGTATGGTCAACATACGCATTTTGGTTGAATTCGATTAGTTGTTAAAGAGATATGACAAGTTAATGTAAATTTATTTTATAGCCGCCATTTTGAAAACCAGTGATTTACTTGCAATTCTGTGGCAATGCCATTATGAAAAATTTGGTGAAAATTACTTGAATCGTTCCGAAAATACATGGAAAAATAATATATTTTCTTACATAGTAATATTTTACAAAAAAAGTCAGCAATGTGTAAGTGAGGCTTTTAATCAATATCATTAGGTACAATATTTCGTAAAATTTTCTTGAATTTTTTAATAAATATAGCACACGTATCTTATATATTTACACTTACGTCATTAAATAAAGTCTCACCGCTTTTATAACGTGGAAACCTACGCGCCCTACTGTAGCACTATTTCTTTGTAAGAT
Source organism: Clitarchus hookeri (assembly GCA_002778355.1). Classification (NCBI taxonomy): domain Eukaryota; kingdom Metazoa; phylum Arthropoda; class Insecta; order Phasmatodea; family Phasmatidae; genus Clitarchus; species Clitarchus hookeri. The sequence goes on from NQII01013777.1 coordinate 13,367, forward strand.
ATTGTGGTAAATGGTCAATTGGTTTTTGAGATGTGGCATAAAACCTCAGTTTTTTTTTACTTGGAAATCTTTATAAGTTGAGGACAAAAATTTATGTTTAAAGACTTTCGATAATATCCGTAGGTACTCTCAGTGTTCAAAGGTGTTTTAATATCTGTTACAGAGTTTCATAGATAAAGGCATAATGAGATAAAATATTTATATGACTACCATTATGAGCATATTTGACTTACTAATTTAATAAATTAAAAATAATATAGCCTACTAAAATGCAATTTCATCGCCAAATTTGAGAAAAATTAAAAGATGACAGGAAATTTGTTTAATGTTGGGCTAACTTACAAAGTGGCGGAGAAATGATACTTTGCATGTACCCATTAGATAATTTTAATCAATTCTGCCAGCCTAAAAAGTTAAGTTGAAAACTATTTCGTACTTTCAGAAAACTATGCTTAAATTGCTGTACTTTCCGCCATTTTGAAAATAAAAGCTACATGTACTTGAAACATACCAGTTTACATCGCCTACCGGAGTTCCACTTGTCTTCTTACTTTCGTATAAATCGGTCAAATGTTTCTCGAAATATGATATAACATTTTTTAACTCTTATAGCGCTACCTTACAAAATGGCGGGAAGAAGAGGCCCCAGTTAGACACATTATATAGTTGTTATATATAGCTGGAAAGTATTTAAAGTAAGGTTATTGGTTACAAAGTTTTGACAATATAGTATACGAAAGCAAAATTACTAGATCACGCGAAATATTTTAAGTATTTTCCTTACCAATGTAAATTGCGCCTACCATAGTATTAACTACGTGCCATATTTAAAGATAATTGGTTGAAATATATATATTTTGTAAAACCTTTTTTCTCGCGAGCTGCTTTCTTCCAAAATGGGGGACCAGCAATAATATTTATGTTGAAATCCAATGCATACATGATGTAATGACATCATTTAAAATGTGGTTTNCATACATGATGTAATGACATCATTTAAAATGTGGTTTAGATCGGTTGAATGGTTCAACAGCTATAATATAGCACCTTATAATTTAATACGATTGCCTTTTTGAAAAAAGTCCAGTGTGAAGGAAACTTCTAAATGTTGCATGTACTTATAAATGAGTATTTCGTACAGAAGTATAGTGAAATTCTGTTCNGTGTGAAGGAAACTTCTAAATGTTGCATGTACTTATAAATGAGTATTTCGTACAGAAGTATAGTGAAATTCTGTTCACGCGTTCAAAAATTGTTTAGCGGGACACACACATTGATATACACACAAGCGCACAGACTCACAGACACGCAACCAGCCACTCACACAGGGAAGTGATCTTATGAGATCACTTTTTCTCCTTCAGAAGTTAGGGGAAAATAGAGAATTTTTAGGAAAACAATGAACAACTTCAAAATTTTTTATAATCAAAGCTAGACCACTAATAACGTGGCATCAAAATTGGCTTTTTTTCAGTTCCGAAAGAATAACTTTTGTGTGAACATATTTGCCAAGCCGATCATTTAGATTTGTACATTTTATTTTAAGTAAATACGTCAAAAGAAACGAAACATGTGTATTAAATAAAATTTCCTTTTATAATGACATTAAAATGGTTTTTGTAAATCTGACCTTGCAATAACATTTCAAAAAAATTTTTATTGTTGCACAAAACCTTTTATCGCTTCTTCCAGGAGGCATGTGCTACTCGTATTGGAAGTTATTGATCATTCTTGTTCAGTGTAACGAGGAAGCAAAAAGCGTTTCAACAAATTAAATTGTACAAAGTAACAGGAAAGTTCCACACTCTATACTTGACAACTATATTAGAAGCGTCATATTCATTTAAAATGATTTTCCAGTTCCACCACAGTTAACTGATAGACATACGCCCAGGATGACTACCTACCAGTAACATACTCGCAGGAAAACAATAATTGAATCGTGTCCGATATGTTAATACGACAGAATTAAAATTATTCAATTTTTTTGTTTTTTAATTTTAAAAAATGTGATTTTTTTTTGCAGTGAGAGGGTAGTGACCAGGAAATTAACAATAAACGTATTATAATTCTCCCTTTTTTGGCGTTTCCCTAGCACCCCCCCCAAACGTTACCCATTTCTGTATCTTTTCCAACGAACCCGTGGAAGAAATAAAATTACAGCGGGGTGCACTTGTTTTTAAGTGATTATTTACCCCGACACCATTTATATACTGTTGTATCTAGAAGTTCTGAAATTTTGTACATAGAGTGCCTTTTCCATGCAAACCATTGCATTCTCTTTGGGAACAGAGATGGTATATTACAGTTTTATTTCTACCAGTAACTAGAAAACTTTTCGTCCTATAGTTTTATCCTTGCAAATTTCTCCTACATGTAAGAACTGTTTTCTCGGAAATGGAGAGTTCTTAAGTGTGGCCACAATTATATTATTTTGTGCATTTGAGAATTTAGATTAATATCGTTCCTTGAAAACTCACAAAATTCTCAGGGGTACAACACCTAATTAAATTTGATAATGGCAATCCCTGTGAATTTGGTTCCTGATGGCGGATGTTATTTTTACTTAAAAGTTTTTCACTCTCCATGTTTAGTTCTTTTATCCCCAGTAGTTCATAACAATTTTATTTAAGATATTAGAATTTGGCCTATCTCGGTGATTCATAACTCGTTTAATAACCACCTTAGGTCATAATAAAATAATATCTTCCCATATAATCGTATACGAACACTAACTGGCCTGCTTCTTACGCAGTCATATTCTGTCTCTTAAAATTACACGAGATCCTCGTTAAAAGTGTTTTTTACAGATGAGACCAGTGGAGCTACAAAATCTAACTAGCATAGCTTCAACATTGAACACAGCTTAAAGTATAAAGGAAGAATGTTTTAAATTCTTTTTCCTGGGTTTGCTTATTATATGTGAAGAGAATCAATTCAATTTTTCCCAAGCATGCACAAAATATCAAATTTGCCATTGTCTAATGTAGTATTACAATACGCTCATCTGCAAAAAAAAAGATCGCTATGGAAGAGTTACGCTAGCACAACGATTGCTGCCACGTAGTATCGTCATAGCCAGACATGTGTCGCATTTGTGTGTTGCGGTTTGCTTGCGCGAATGTGCCACGAGGGTCCATCAACGTCCATTCATCATTCATAGATGGAAGACACTGGATAAGGCCCTAGTAGCAGTGTAAGCAATGTGTGCCGCAGGGCCAAGTTCAGTGAACATGCACTATACCCACATGTCGAATTCGACAAGCCTTCGCCCACATGAATGAGCTTGAGAGAAGCCGCATCGTTATTATCCAATAGGCAAGTTTCGGCGCATCACTCGTCACTTGAACGGACGTCTACACTGTTAGTCGGTGTTAGACGCAGTGGAAACAGGAGGTTACACACATCCATCGAAAAGTGTCGGGTCGAACCAGGCGGATCACTAGAAGGGAAGACCGTCTCATCGTTTTTCTGCACACCATTGAGGGTCATGAGACGGTAGTTTGGGAAAGGTCTGAGTCCACCTGTGCCGGAGTCAGGTGGCTATCAGAGCGGGATCTGTCTTCAATGTGTACCATTACGACATGAGCATCACCAAGCACTTGTGACCTGCAGTGAACAGGCAGCATGGCAGATTGAGGACTGGAGACGAGTGGTATTAAGCGATGAATCACGGTTCTGTCCGGATACAGACAATCGTCGAACTCGAGTGTGGAGACGTCCTGGCCTGCACCATGACCCACATTTCCTTGCAGAACAACAACGAGAGATGCCAGGGATAGGAGTGCCTTCCCTATGAATCCCGCACTGCAGGGGTTGTGACTCAAGACACTCTTACAGTGCGGCGATGTGTCAAGATTATTCCTCTTTGTGCAGCTTGACAACCCCATTATCAGCAGGATAATACCCGACCTCACAAATTACGTGCATCTCTGGCTTGCCTTCGTAACGTCACATACTTCTTTGGCAAAGAAGTTCTTTATACCTCTTGCCCAATGCGACTGATTGGGGTCATATTGGATTGCAACATCGGTAAGTGGCAACTAAAGCGGATTTGGAGAGTCAGTTGCACCAGTTATGGCAAGATGTTCCTCAGGAGAACATCCAGCGTCTATATGCCTCCATGCCCGACCGTATCGCTGCCTGTATCCGTGATACGTTTGGTCCATCACCTTACTAAGTGCATCCTACAAGTGTTGGTCCCCAGAAATACATGCTTGTTGTGGTACACTATTTTTTTTTCTTTATACGCATTACCATGGCCTTGCTTGTACCCACTTGCGTGCACCTTTGATGAAAATTTCAGGGTGAAGATCAAATTTGTAATTTACGTTACAAATATGCAGTTCATAACAACTGATACAACATTTAGGGTTTTCTGTATAGTTTTAGTGTTAGTGAATTTGTCACCCACATAAATATTCTGGATAAATTACACTGATGAGCCAAAAACAACTGGTATATGCGTGCGTATGCAAATAACATAGGTATGGAACCAATCAGAGTAACGCAATGCTGTTAACAGCTAGATCGGTTACTGCTGCTACAATGTCAGGTTATCATGATTTAAGTGAGTTTGAACGTGGTGTTATAGTCGGCGCATGAGAGATTGGACATAGCATCTCCGAGGTAGAGATAACATTTGAATGTTCGCGTACGACCATTTCACGAGTGTACCGTGAATATCGGGAATCCGGTAAAACCTCACATCTTCGGCATCGCTGCGGCCGGAAAAAGATCGTGCAAAGAAAGGGACAAACAACGACTGACGAGAATCAGTAAACGTGACAGACATGCAACCCTTTCTCAAATTGGCGCAGATTGGATTTGTGGACTGCCCTGCAGGATTCATGGTGTGTATTGCCTCCTGCATACCTTCAGACATTAGTCGAGTCCATGCTACGTCGTCTTGCGGCACTTCTGCGTGCTCGGGGGTGCTACACGATATTAGGCAGGTGCAGCAGTTTTTTTGGCTCTTCAGTGTATATGGTGACACATAAACTCTAGTGACTTGGGTGTCGCTGTGGTTTAGTAGTCAGTTTACTCACATCCTGTTAAGGTGAGTCGGTTTCTTTTCCTGGAGGAGTCACCCGAATGTTCGCAAGTTAAACATTGGTGACCTTGCTGTTGCCATGCGTGTTTTCTCGGGGTACTGCCATTACTCTTAGCCTTGCATTTCACTGCTGTTCCATCGACACTTCAATTTATCTTCACTTGCACTCAAGACTCGCTGTTAAACGCCAACTATATCTTCTCGACAACCAGCGATTGGGTAAGCAGCAATGTTAAATGATACATATGGGTAGCGGGGATAGTGGAGGGAAGGGTAAGGATGGTTAGTTTCCTTGTAGTGGTGGACAGTATATGGTGCAACTATTGTAGTCGTGGTGTCAGTGGACGTGCCTTAGTCGCGGTGTGTGGCTCTCTCAGCTGGTGGCGAGTCGTGCCGAGTGGCGCCGAGAGAGGTCTTGTGCCTGCTTGTACACGGCGTGGCGTGACGTGACCCGGGCTCCGGAGACTTTGCTGTTCATCACTCTGCCCTCGGCTGGCATTTCGCAGCTCCACCCGCCTCCTGCTACCTCTTCTTATGTGAGGATACTGCTCTTGTGTGTCGCGCACTGCTAAGGTCCGCGGCTACATTCCACGCAGCAGCCTGGCGTCGAGATAATATTGCCACACTCCCGTCTCTCCCTGTCACTTCTTATTCTACCGCTACTCGTCTCGCTTAATACCTACTTCGAGCTGCTTAGAGCTGAGGTAGGTCTCCCACGTAGAGCAAACCCTCTACAGCTAGAAGTAGCTTACACTCACATAACAACATGCACTATTTTACTTACGAAGCTGTTCACTGCTTATTGAGAACCTTCGAATACCCTGCATAAAATATACTTTTCTTATAGTTTTATAGCATTCTGTCGTATATAAAATTAACTTTGCTATAAACCTCATCAATTTCTTCATGCGAAATTAAGATGAATCAGTGGAATGGTCTGGAATGTAGAGTTTTGTCAATATACTAATTGAATGGCGGAGAAGCCAAGGGGCATGAATTACTTTTTTTTGTCACATAACGTTATATGCAGAAACTGGTTTCTCAATACGTTAAAGGTTCTGTAGCCAAGGGATATAAAGGAAACTCCAACCGGTGCAGCGATATAGCAGCAGAAAAACAAACCACTTTCAGNCCAACCGGTGCAGAGATATAGCAGCAGAAAAACAAACCACTTTCAGCAACATCAGTTTTACAAAGTGGCCACGAGATACAAGTCACTTGTACTTCTTGTCTTCTGGCTGAAAGCTGATATTTTCGTCCTTCCTATGTGTGTGTTACTAAAATACATTAAAAAAATATAAGAACAGAGTATTCCTAGCCTGTTTGGTAGTGCGTTGTACATTTAATTATTTTATAATATTTTCTTATTACTTTATTAAAATTATTGTTAATACTATGATTTTAAGAATGCTAATATTAGAGCCTTTCTTTGATGAGCGTATTAGGTTAACTCAGCCCGACCGTATCGCTGCCTGTATCCGTGATACGTTTGGTCCATCACCTTACTAAGTGCATCCTACAAGTGTTGGACCCCAGAAATACATGCTTGTTGTGGTACACTATTATTTTTTCTTTATACGCATTACCATGGCCTTGCTTGTACCCACTTGCGTGCACCTTTGATGAAAATTTCAGGGTGAAGATCAAATTTGTAATTTACGTTACAACTATGCAGTTCATAACAACTGATACAACATTTAGGGTTTTCTGTATAGTTTTAGTGTTAGTGAATTTGTCACCCACATAAATATTCTGGATCAATTACACTGATGAGCCAAAAACAACTGGTATATGCGTGCGTATGCAAATAACATAGGTATTGAACCAATCAGAGTAACGCAATGCTGTTAACAGCTAGATCGGTTACTGCTGCTACAATGTCAGGTTATCATGATTTAAGTGAGTTTGAACGTGGTGTTATAGTCGGCGCATGAGAGATGGGACATAGCATCTCCGAGGTAGAGATAACATTTGAATGTTCGCGTACGACCATTTCACGAGTGTA
>NQII01013778.1:0-11041 GCA_002778355.1 Clitarchus hookeri
CAACACGAGTGGACAGCTTAAGAATTGTCCCATGTTCTGTTCACCGGGATACGAGGATTTGTTTCAGGCCAGATTCCAGAAGGTTGAGAACGTGGAGAAGACGAGATGCACAGGCAAGGCTTCGTGCTGTGCAACATGCATACCGAGGTGGAGGAATCCTGGTCCGTGCAGGAATCATGCTTGAACGTCGAATGCCTTTAGTTCGTATTCTTGATTAAATGTTTCTGCTGGATGATAATTCCCGCACACATCTTGCAGGATTCGTTGATTAATACAGTCAGCAAGCCGGTATTGAAAGAATGAATTGGCCAGCAGTTAGTCCAGACATGAACTGCATAGAGCATGCCTTGGACCTTCTAAAAACTCACATTTAAGCACGTCATCAACAACTCAACAATGCACATGAGCTGATATGGGCCGCAGAGACATAATGGGACAACTTGTCACAGGAGATAATGGTTAACCTCATTCTCAGTATGCCTCGGCGCGTCAGGGATCTTGTGAGTTCTCAAACAGGTCACACACGGTATTGATCCATGTGGAGAGTGACAATAAGAGAGACGAGAACAACGGTGTTTCGCTAACAAACATACAGCTAGTGTATTTTGTTTATTGTTATAAAACAAAATGAAACATTTTGCAATATTTGTGTTGTATTGTAACACATGCACTTGCAACATCCTTGCATAAATGGGAACTGTAATGTAATGGCATTTTTGGTATAACTAATCTCTGATGCAAAACTTTTTTTGAGCAGTTTATGTTATCAAATTTTCAAAAACAGTCCCAGTCGAAGACCATTGACCTAACGCCACGCACCAACACTACTTATAGTAATAATGCAGTTTCTTACAGTACTTAAATAATATCCCAGTGAAAACTACCAGCGTCCTTGTAGCAGTTAAGCCTTTTTATACCTCTTACTGCCTGTCATATGGGCATCGTAAATAAGTAGTTCATAGAGTTATGGTCCTCTTGTCCGAACTCGCTCCGGTCAACAGTTTTTGAGAAAATCCACTCAAAATTTTGAAGATACGGTGTAGCCGTGCAGCGAGGGTAGGCAATAAATCTGCCACCTTCATTACGCTATACAAATATACGTATAGTGATAAATTTGAGGAAGGACAAGCGTAGATAATAAGGAACGGAGTGCAAATAGGAGTAATACATGGCACATGTGTACGCAGTAAGTAGTACGGCGAAGCACGTCCTCGTCAAATGCCGCCGTTCGCCTTGTCTGTGGTGCTCACGTATTCAGCCACGTCACTGTTGTTGAGCCTACATTCCGTCCGCGCAAATGTCGCACAGAAGGGTTGACGACGCTTTGGATAACGCAGCCGGTATCAGTGTTGCAGCTTCGCTGCTTGCCTTGTATCCGTGTTGGCTACTCCGTACACGAGGTGCAAGTTGGCTAGCTCCACGCTTCCACAGCCAGATGCAGGCACATAATGACTTGCCAGCAGCAAAGCTCACCTCCACGTATCCACCGAATCAATCCTCACCTATTTCCTCAGCCAAGTGCGTGGAGCGGGTGGTAGTAGTGTTGACTACTTCTACAGAGCTACACCGCACCTTCAAAATTTTGAGAAGCGTTTCCTCAAAAACTGTTTACAGGAGCGAGTTCGGACAAGAGGGACTTTTGTCTTCGTTTTACTACGGTGAGAAATAATTTGCCTCGAATTTTTCATTACCGCATAGTGTTCCAACGTTTCTTACGGAAATAGGGTTACTATCTCTACTCAAGCAATAAAGCAGGACGATTTGACCAACCATGTTTTAACATATTCTTTATATCCGTTTCAAGACACACGATTCCAATTTTTGTCGCTCCATCTCAAGTACTTCGAGATATTTTTACATTCATGCTGTAACACATGATATGTCTATACCTTTACTTATTTTCACCATTTAAGACTGTAGTTTGTTTTATATAACATAAAAATTGCATGTGTATGCAGTGGAAATGATTTATTTTATTGTAGGTAAGGATATTATTTGTCATCAGAAATGTAAATTCGTTTTATTTACACGTGATAGGAATTAATTTTTATGAAAGTTGCCAACATTTTATTATGCTTAAAATTGTTTTTGTAACTTTGTGAAGCGATGCTAGCTAGCATATCACGAAGCTAGATTTAAAACGGGATTGTTGAAAATTTTTAGTTCATCGGCGACTGTTTTAAACTGTTAAAGAAGAGCTAGTCATGATGGTTTATCGCTAGCAGTGTGGTGTGCAAATATAAGCCCGTGAACTTCACGTGCAGGAGAATTTTTTTGTACATATCAATAACAGAAGAGAGACCACCACAGAGGAGGATATGACAGTTCCAGCTAAGTTTGAACTATTTCTACAGTGTGCAGCTCATTTAAATTTACAATTTGTTTTCTTCTGCACTACTTAATTATTACATTTTGATACCAGTTACACACAGTTAACACGAACTCCCTGGGTGATATTAAGATCTTAATGCTTGAGACTAAATAAAATTTGTCGATTTTTATTTTGAAAATTTACTAGCAATCAAATTATTTTAATGGGAAAACTTAATTTTCTTTTACCTGACGTAATATATGCTAACTAGTTTCGACATCAATCACCTGTATAATTTATTGGATTGCAAAGCAAATCCCTATGAGATTCATATTCACCCCTGAAAATTTGTCTGATAACACTATTTTTTTTAACTTTCTTCCATCAGTTTTATTAAATATTTAAATGACTCTGAACTGGCACTGTTTTAATTTCTAGTAGCCTATCAGTAGCTAGCTATTGTGTTTGTTTTTCAGTATGTTAACTTATACATTGCTGAGCAGGATCTTAGTAAGTATCTGCCAGTGTGTGCTAACTGAAAAGCTGAAAGGTGGTAAATTCTTATTGGTGGTCGCTTACATTCTGAGTCTTATTTCCGCTCGTCAGTCTGCAGTTTTATCCGGGAAAGAAAATTATCTCACGAGATAAACATTAGACTATACACTCATCAGACATTAAAAATCATACTTAACATAAATTACATTTCTTAAAATTGTTGGCACTACACGTGGGGCCAAGCAGTGCAAACTGATAGCTGCACTGCGGATTTATGAGCTGATAGGTCAGGACACCATACTACCTAAGGCGTACGACTCCAATAAATTATAAACATTTCGAATACACAGCCACTGATGCCTTGGCAGAATTAAACGACACTACAAGAAATGTAGCACCTCATACATCTGAAGCTACCCATGTAACAACAATACAGTTACTCTAGCACAAGCGGAACAACAAAGTGTCCAGCCAAGCTCGTCAGGCGACAACACCGAGGGTAACCCACCTACATTGTTGCAGCAAATTGCAGCTCTTATCGAGCAACAGTCTAAAGAAGCTAGGGAACAGGAAGAAAGACTCGAGCAAATACTAGCAGCCATTCACACAGAACAGGCATAAAGACTAGGACAACGAAAGGCAGAACATATTGAAAGGCTTCACATCACAATAAACGAACAACGAGAGGTCATGCAGGTGCAATTTAGTGCTCAAATCACACAACTAAATATAAATGTTACTGCCAAAATTACTCATGTGCAGACTGAGTTAGAGTCTGTAAACACTATTCTAGAAAACACGACTACTCAATTAAGAGAGGACATAGCCGTAACTAAGATTGAGTTGGAGTTTGTAAAATACCAGTACTCGATTCAAGTGGCAGACGTTGAGCAGCGAATAGCGGCAGTAGAAAAACAACCGGCTAGCTCCAGCAATATGTATGAAGTAGGAGAAAGAATGTCAGCTCAATTAAACTCATTGACAGACATATCGATCAACGCTTCAGTCGAGTGCAAAAGGCAGCTCATGTAGAGAGGGCTAAGACAGAGGCCAGAATAACCAAAACCGGAGAGCAGCTCACATATGTGGAGGATAAGATCGACCTAGTTGCAGCCTCAATACGAGATTTACAGTTAGAGGTCACAACTCAGTGTAATGTACAGAACACCAACCAAGACAATTCCCCTAACTCTTCACACGCTACAATAGATCTTGACACATCTAACAGTCATGCCCCTACTGCCCCGTCAATTAACACAATGATGTTCCACCCGAGTAAGTTGTGGGCCGAGCAGATGCCTACTTTCAAGGGAAAGCTAGAGAAAAACCCGATAAATTTCCTAATTACATTTTATGAGTACTCTAGCTTGTTCGGTCTATCCGACAGTGACATGCTGAGGTGACTGAATACAAGCCTTAGATAAACAGCCTTCTTTTGGTGGGAAGTAACCCGTCCGGATACTCACACATATATTGTGTTAAAAATTAATTTTTAGACTATTTCTGGAACAAAAAAAGTACTAGGGAACTTAAGGGCTCAGTTGCACGCAGAGCGATTTGTGCCAGGAAAAGGCAACCATCTCGAGGTGTATCTATCGGAAATCTACGAGCGTTCCCGCCATCTTGAACCTCCAGTATCGGATGAAGGATTCATTGCTATGATTCTTAAACAACCACAGTTATGTTACCAAGCCGACAGAACAGGCCGACACGACGCGAGTCTAGCAACTTTCAGGGAATATTTGTTGGCACTCGATAACATTGAACGAATGCAACGCCAACAAAGTAACCACGAGGTCGAACCGAAACAAACACCGAACACCCACCTCCTCTGTACCAGACACATCATGTGAACCGAGAAGTAAGAGGACCTCCCAGGTATGATCGCAGTCCAAAAGTAAATGCTTTCCGGACCGAGCCATTTTATTACAGCCGCCCAGGCTCATGGGGAAATTTCCCTCTTGTGTATCGTGGACGTAAATATTATATAGAGGTACATTTAGGAGAGGAGGCATATATAGAGGCACCCGTATACAGTATGAAGGAGACGAAGGAATGAGGGACGAGCATGGTAATAGTGATAGAGGGCAAACTGACTCTCAACCCCCTCAGCGACGTAACATCAACGAACCGAATGGGCCTATCCGTAAGTCAGCTGACTCCTCTACCCACCTGCTTAACATGCTGAACCACGTCCGCCACGATCACCTCACCGGCGAAGCAAAGATTTTTATGCACACTCAGAGGAAGGTTACTTCGCTAGCCAAGCACCACTAGACCCGAGAATTCTATTCATTCCAGCACTTCATTCAAGTAAGTATGATATAAATGAAGAAGTAAATAATCTCGGTAACATGAGTCAACAACCTTTACCCCTTTGAAGGTGCTAACATGTCGGCGATCTGATATATTTGACCCCGCAAACTACAAATACCACCGGAGACTTCTAAAGGTTCATATGTCAAAGAGACTAATTTAAGAGAAGAAATTTTAAACTTGGCAAAAAAGGAGGTTGATTCTATCCGCTGAACATCACCGCAAGCTGTCTCGTAAAACATGTTGTAAAGTAAGACAGCTAGTACTTGTCAGGGCGCACCACATTAGTAAAACCTGGGAATATATTTCCAAAAAGCTAATGCAGATTTATTTTGGTCCGTTTCGAGTAGCACGTATTTTTCGTGGTAACTGCTATGAACTAATCTGCCCTGGGGCAGGTAAAGTAGTGGTAAAATGCAATATTCTCAAAGTATATCTACTGCCACCCACGCCAGCAAAATTTCAAAGGCTATGGATCCGCCGAGGAGAAAATGTTGAGAAGATTGTTTCTATCTACGGTGAACAGTTGTCTGTCTTGCAGCTATTTTAGTGAATTACATTTAAGGCGAATAATTATAATGATAAACGACGTGGGAGATATTGTTGTTAATGGCGAAACTGAAAGCCGCCAGAATAATTTGTTTGTCCCACGCCATTTCAGTTAGTTTTTTTTTTTTTTTGCCCTAAGAGCACGCCAACTAGGGAAAATTTTATAAGAAAACCCAGTGTAATTAAAGAATATGGCCGATCTACTAATAAACGCGAGCTATGGAGAGACGCTAGATTACTTGGGTTCATCATATAGCTATAGTACCTACCCGCACATCGCTAATAAAGTAAAGCACTAGCTAATTTCTTTATGTGCACCTTAACCATGCAAGCTGGTTTAATTTTGAAACTCACTGTTTTCGACGTCCACTGTTTTATTCTGAAATCCAGGACCTATACAAACTGGGAGACAATAATTGAAATCAAGAGCAAATACACGGCGAGTTTTTAACAAATCATTGGCCCTTACCAGTTGATGAAATGACAAAAAAACACTAGCGGTTAGAATGATTACTAACAGTGGTCCATGAGGCTAATCCATTTTTCGTAACATCTTCTGATTAATGTCCAACTAACCATAGTTGATTTAAGTTTCTTCTTTAACAGGTTGATTCCTTTAGAGGCGCTCCCGATGTCACATTTGAATGTGTGTACATATATGTGTCTTTGATATCTGTTTCGTTTTTTTCATGAATGCTTCGTTGTGTATTTATTTCTGTATTAATGTTTATTGTTGTATTTTCTGAACTGGTTGGTTATTGTCCAATGTTTATATATCTAATGTTTTTCTGGTGTTATGCTATTGTAGACCGATCATAAGTATGTTGATGTTCATTTCAGTCATAGGCACATTTCAAGCTGGCACTAGACTGGTATAGGCCATTTGAAAATATGCAAGTGCAATTATTGCAAAAAACCAGCAACGAACGTATGCAAATGTTAAGTGTTTTGTGATTTTGGACGTCCCGTTATGTCATTTTGGGCTCACATGCTACCCTAAACTGTTAGTNATTTTGGGCTCACATGCTACCCCAAACTGTTAGTTGGTGAACGAAGGAATAAGTGTTTTACTACCACTCACACGCAAAATCACACGAATACACGCGCAAAGTTAGTGTCAGCGGAAGCGAACAGATTTCAACGCTAAGTTCACGTAGTCTATCCATTTGAGTACAACTCACTAGAAAACATTGTTTAAATGTGTGATCTAATCAGTGCACAAGATGTGTATATGATATCTGGCAGTCACAGACACTNCTAGAAAACATTGTTTAAATGTGTGATCTAATCAGTGCACAAGATGTGTATATGATATCTGGCAGTCACAGACACTTCAAGATAACAAGAATCGCCGACCACGGTACCACGACCGACACGCGCAGGCTACCAGCAGAACAGAGCCTTAAACTCAACTGGCTGCGGGGCGGTGTTCGATTCCCGCCCGTGACGTCCGTTTCGTTCTGCCGCGGCTGGGAGACTGCCGATTTCGCCCGAAGAGGAACACCTGCCACGTCGCAGGAACAGCTGTTTCCACCAGCTATGTGTCATTCTTAAGACTCGTGCCTTTTAAACGAGATGATTTTTTTTATAATTTGAATTATTTGAGTAAGCTACTTCAAGCAGATTACGAGAACCAAATTAATTTTCTTCTTTAATAAGTATGATTTTATTTAAATAATGAGAAGTGGGTAAATTTTTCGTATTTTTGTATATTCACGTATTTCGAACAGTATGAACATTCAAGTGAACAGAATTAGCACTAATTTGTCATAACTTTTTTTTTCGTGTTGGAGTAAAATTNGAACAGTATGAACATTCAAGTGAACAGAATTAGCACTAATTTGTCATAACTTTTTTTTTCGTGTTGGAGTAAAATTTTAAATTTTTCTATGATCAGACACTTAGATCGCTAGTAAAATTTAGCGGCACAATCTGTAAAACATGATAAAATATGCTTTCTTTATTTATTATTTTGATAATTTGAGATCATAGTTTTATTTATATGACCTAAAAACCACATTTTTATGCAATAGAAATTATCTATTTTATTGTAGGTTAGGATATTATTCGTTATCAGAAATGCCAATTCCGTTTATTTACACGTGATAGGAATTAATTTTTATGAAAGTTGCCAACATTTTATTATGCTTAAAATTGTTTTTGTAACNTTTATTTACACGTGATAGGAATTAATTTTTATGAAAGTTGCCAACATTTTATTATGCTTAAAATTGTTTTTGTAACTTTGTGAAGCGATGCTAGCTAGCATATCACGAAGCTAGATTTAAAACGGGATTGTTGAAAATTTTTAGTTCATCGGCGAANTGAAGCGATGCTAGCTAGCATATCACGAAGCTAGATTTAAAACGGGATTGTTGAAAATTTTTAGTTCATCGGCGAATGTTTTAAACTGTTAAAGAAGAGCTAGTCATTATGGTTTATCGCTAGGAGTGTGGTGTGCAAATATAAGCCCGTGAACTTCACGTGCAGGAGAATTTTTTTGTACATATCAATAACAGAAGAGAGACCACCACAGAGGAGGATATGACAGTTCCAGCTAAGTTTGAACTATTTCTACAGTGTGCAGCTCATTTAAATTTACAATTTGTTTTCTTCTGCACTACTTAATTATTACATTTTGATACCAGTTACACAAAAATGACACGAACTCCCTGGGTTATATTAAGGTCTTAATGCTTGAGACTAAATAAAATTTGTCAAATTTTATTTAGAAAATTTATTAGCAATCAAATTATTTTAATGGGAAAACTTAATTTGCTTTGCCCTGACGTAATCTTTGCTAACTAGTGTCGACATCAATCACCTGTATAATTTATTGGATTGCAAAGCAAACCCCTATGAGATTCATATTTACCCCTGAAAATTTGTCAGATCACACTATTATTCCTAAACTTTCTTCCATCCGTCTTATTAAATATTTGAGGGACTCTGAGTTGTCACTGTTTTAATTTCTAGTAGCCTATCAGGAGCTTCCTATTGTGTTTTGTTTTTCAGTCTGTTAACTTATACATTGCTGAGCAGGATCTTAGTAAGTATCTGCCAGTGTGTGCTAACTTAAAAGCTGAAAGGTGGTAAATTCTTATTGGTTGTCGCTTAGATTCTGGGTCTTATTTCCGCTCGTCTGTCTGCAGTGTTATCCGGACAAGAAATACTATCGCACTAGATAAACACGAGACGATACACTCATCAGACATTAAAAATCATACATTACATAAATTACATTTGAATGCATTTTTAATTTTAATTTTTCCAAGCCGCATACCTCCCTTAATATTTACCACACTTAAGTGTTTGTCAGTGTATACCCCACCTTATTTTTCATAAGAAATAACCACCTGGAGTTTGGCTCATAAATTCTTGTCAACGTTGTACACTTACCGAGATTTGTGAAAGTCGGTTGACGGGTTTACAAGATTTTAAAAGGGGAACGGACACGCAGATACACATATACAGGAAAGCGATCTCAGAAGTCTATCTAACTTTCGGAAAGTACCNAAAAGGGGAACGGACACGCAGATACACATATACAGGAAAGCGATCTCAGAAGTCTATCTAACTTTCGGAAAGTACAGGTTAAGAAGGAACCAGCATGAGCCTAATCGGGTGGGTTAACATTTGCTGACAGCTTAATTTATTAATTTTTGCGACCGTTTATTTTTCCCTTTCAAATGGGATCCAAAAGAGATTCTATAACCTTGTTACAGGTGGCCGGCCGCTCTGCGAGCGTGCGAGGCAGGGATGATTTATGACGCACGCATTATCAGTTGCAACCGGAAACGCAGTAGCTTTTAACAAAGGAATGTCTACAAAGTGCCCGTTATGTAATATCAGGGCGCGTGTTGCTTCCGACAGTATCAGGTGTCTTTAAGGTATCATTGAAGGTATGTTTTGGTCATTACTGCTGCCCCAGTTTCTCTCAGCGTTATTCGGGATGGCCTAAAACCTTCGAGATCAAGGCCAGCGATAGCATAAAAGTGCGACGGGCCTCCGAGCCGGGAATGTTTATGAGAGTCGGGAGTCTGGGTGATTGTGCGACGTTAAGCGATAGGCAACGAGCTGGAAGAGCAACAAATAGCGCCAGAAGTGACCAACGGGAGGAAAATCTGGGTCTGCGAACATCAGAGCAGTGAAGAGTGTGACTGGCAGGCTGGACTATTGGACTGGATGCGTGAGTGAAATACATTACAAAAGATGGCAACAGACAGACTGAATGCGTGTTAATGATGAGTACGAATTAATTGACTATTACCTAACAGAGGCATTAAGCAGGTCATTAATTAGAGTTGAAATAGACATAAGATATTGCGCTCACTGAGAAATAAAAATTAATAGTGGAGATAGTTAATATAATGGCTGTAAATAATAGCTCTGTGAATAAATTAAAAATGAAATTTAATCCTCTATCCTTTACTAATTCAGATACACTCTCAGGTGTCATGTGACACTGGTGTCAGAAGTAGGATCGAGGCAATTATAAATTCATTTATGCTTTAGAATAGTAATTAATGATTTTAAAACAAATTGAATTAATTGTATTAGCTGTAGGCAAAAATAATTAAGTCTGTTTTGTACAAGCATCGCAGTGAATGATAACTATAAAATTGTATTCAGAATTGGAAGCACTGCGAGCATTAATTGAATGATTATGTAGCCAAATGAGCGCAAGTGTTAATAGCCTTGATAACAAAATTAGTGGTGTGAAAGAAAGTGTAAATGAAACTGTAAATACCCCAATTATTTCAGTGATAGTAAGTGTTAACGAGAATGTAACTAGCCAGATAATTAATGTAAGTGATTAAATAGATAGGAAAATAGGCTCTGTAAATGAGAATGTAGGCAGGATAATAGACCCTGTAAATGAAAATGTATAAAGGAAAATTGAGGGCATTAGCGAGTTGATGAATACCAGAGTTTACTCTGTGGACATTAAAATTGACAGTGTAAATGAAAAAGTGGAAAGTGTAACTGAAGTAGTGGACAGTGTCTGTGGAAGGATGGACAGCGTCAAGAATGAACTGAAACAGAATATCAGTGCATTACAGAAGGAATTGCACTAATCTCTTCAACAACGGAGTTTCACTATCACCACACGGGCAGCCGACAAAGGTGGGAATCAGTGCAAGCCGTAACCAAAACAGCAACTTCGCCGGATAGTCAGCAGCTCTGCAGCATTGTTGTCGCGCAGCCAGGAGGGGGGGAACGGGGTCTTAATTATGCCAGCCCCTTGCGATGGCCAGACTTCATGGCGGGAGTACCATCACCAGTTTGATATAGTCGCCACCCTGAATAGCTGGTCAGTCGAGCAGCGGGCTTACTACCTCGCGGCTGTACTGAGAGGCCCCGCACTTG
>NQII01013779.1:0-14730 GCA_002778355.1 Clitarchus hookeri
TTTTAAAACACAGTTTTGTGTAGGAGACTATTAAACACAAACATCATGCAAAAAATAAACTTTTAACATTCTTTTCAATTTTGTTTTTTGGAAATAAAATTGGTTAGTTTTGATTTTGCAACAGTATTCTTGGGAACTTTGGACAGTCGCAAAATCTGGTGTCTACTGTACATCCAACCCAAAACCATATACAGTACCACTTTTTAAATTATTTTCTCTTTACCCCAAATTTCCTTTATAGAGCATCGGCCAGCTAATTTTGTATACTGACAATTCTGTCTGTCTTCTACACAAAAATAAGGACTTTGTTAGAGCAAAACATTTTGCTGCATTAATGATTCCAAAAAAAGTTTGATAAAAAAACTGCTAAGTACTGTTAAATACATCCAATTCAAAATACTAGGACTTTGGAAGCACAAGCTTACTAATGGCTAAAACCATCATATTTTCAAGACTGAAAAACAAATGCACTAAACTTTAATTCTCTGTAAAAAATTATGTTTAATNGCTAAAACCATCATATTTTCAAGACTGAAAAACAAATGCACTAAACTTTAATTCTCTGTAAAAAATTATGTTTAATTAAAAACAATGATTTGATCTGCAGCCAATATCTGACGATATGCACATGCCCATACATTCAACTTTATTTTAAGAAGAGTTACTGTAATGTGGAACAGAAGGTAACTCTTCAGTAATGTTGGGAGATAGGGGTAATTAATACAAGTGCACACCTCTTGCCGGAGAAGTTGATGTCAGTGAAGCGGCTGCGGTCGCTGCCGAAGGCCATGCTCTGGTCCTGCAGATCGCACTCCCCACCCTGGTCGCAGATGGGGCAGTCCAGCGGGTGGTTCACCAGCAGGAACTCCATTACCCCCTCCCTCGCCTTGCGCGTCATCTCTGAGTTAGTCTTAACACGCCAGCCCTTCATCACTGGCATGGCACACGCCGCCACCGGCTACAACACACCCAAGTACATCAGCCAGATGCCACTACAATTCCACCCGATTTTTCCTAACACANCGCCGCCACCGGCTACAACACACCCAAGTACATCAGCCAGATGCCACTACAATTCCACCCGATTTTTCCTAACACCTCTTAATACAGGAAATTTAACTTGCTCTCTGCCACTGATGTTCCCTCTTTGAATGGAAGACACAACAGGCAGTTTACAGCCTCCAAACTGTACAATATATTATCCCTGGCATACCTTTAATACTAGGTTTTCCAGTGCATACGGACAATAAACACATGCTGCTCCACTGAGTACTGACTCGTATAGTACCTGAACAAACATGAACCACTACCAGTTGCATTACAACAGCAGGGAAAAGAACTAGGACTGAAAGCATATGTCCGTACAATTGGCACTTAACGGCTTATTTGTCCACATGCACGTGCATGCCCACACACACCAGGGTTCTTACAGATATTTATGATGAAAATTCAAGGTTTTTTCAAGGACTAATCCAACATTTTCCAGGACCAAATTTAAAACTGGTATATTGAGTTTTAATAATTGTTTGCTTTTCAATTAGTTCTCACTGCACAGAATATTCAAGACAGACAAGTCAAAACATAATTTCTAAGAATGCACAGAATGCACTCACGTGCTAAACAATCATTTTTATATGATTTAAAGGTTGAATGTGGGAAAACTGTGAAACAACAACACGAAAGAATACTATTTACTACTTTTACACACAAACACAGTAAATCAGATTCATCACTGTGCAGTCATCTGTTCTGATGGTTCACAGAGCAGCAGAACAAATGCACTTTCAAAAATACTCTAAAATTACTCTGCAACAGCATAGAAATGTAAACAGATTTATTCTGAACAGGCATTTATTTTTATAACCAAACCTAAAAGTTTGTAAAAATTTAATAGCTCTACTTGCCAATTGAATATGGCAGGCTCTCTTAATGTTGAAATAATATTTTTATAAACAATATCATTACTATAGGACTAATTTTAAATGTTAAATTTAATGACACACTCATTTTGTTGCTTGCCATTGCTTGATACAGATATTCCACTAGACTGAGTTTCTTACTGCAATGTTCTCATGGCTTGTAAAATGTTCCTAGGTTTCACTAACTATTACACTGTCTATTCAAATGTACAAGTTTGTGTGTTTGAATAGCATTATGACACTTCCATTTAACACAAACTTTCACATGCACATTCAAAGTAGCTTATTTTTTAAATATCAACTTAGTTTGTTTCTCAAGTCCAGGGTACCACAAGAAACCCTATTCAAAATGTCCTAATCATTTGAAGTTTTTCAGAAGTAATGAACAAAACTTTCCTGGTACAAAGAACACACACATTTCTACCCAGTGAAAAATTTTCCATTGATAAATATTAAAACAAACCAACTAAACATATTTTAATTAAATTTGAATAAGTTAACTTATTTAAAAAAATATATAAAAAAAAACAATAAGCTAAATTTGATTAGCAGTGCTGTTTATCAATTCTACAAAACTACCTATGAACTACGCCTAGTCACTATTGAAGTGTGGGTATACAAGTAACTTCGACGCATGATGGCCTTAGGGGCAGGAGCGGGTCGGCGTATACTAGGGCTTTAGTTTGTGTTAGGTCAGACACACAGGCTCGGGGGTGTAGACCTTACTGAGATGGNGAGCGGGTCGGCGTATACTAGGGCTTTAGTTTGTGTTAGGTCAGACACACAGGCTCGGGGGTGTAGACCTTACTGAGATGGGGTCTGCAGGATCTGGCGCTTGGCCTTGATTGCGCCCTCGGACAGAGCCGGGCCGGTAGACCACCTGCTCTGCACTAAGTCTATCTGGGCTAGGTTGGGCTTGCGGGTGCGTGACAGCGGAACTACTGGCTTACTTCTCACTCCCGTGGGTCGGGCACTTGTCGGCGTAGGTCCTGGCTGGAATCTTTCAACCCAGCGGGCTGACGGCGACGGCATCTGCTGGTCGACTGTGGCAAGAGGCTGGCTCCGCAGTGGCAGGCCCAGGCGGAGGTACACTCGATGACGGGATGAGCAGCTCCGGGAGTTTACACTAAGGGGCCAACCAAGTTACGGAGGGGAACTGCGAGGTGAGGCCTCAACAGTTGGCGGGTGGCGTGAGCTTGTTCCCGGGGGAAGTATCTGAAGGCTGGGGCAGGTTGATTAACCAGTGATTGTTTCTCGCAAGGATAGCAGCTGCTATCCTGTCACTCCACTTAATTCCCCTTCTGTGGGTGTCCAGCATTTGCCAGGGCTGAGGTNGATTAACCAGTGCTTGTTTCTCGGCAAGGATAGCAGCTGCCATCCTGTCACTCCACTTAATTCCCCTTCTGTGGGTGTCCAGCATTTACCAGGGCTGAGGTACGAAGGGGTGGCCGTAATGATACCCCTAGCTAAGTGTAGCCCAGAAGCAGTAGACCCCTCCTTGTCAGGGCTGGCATTGGGTTGTGTTTTGGGTGACATAAGTCAAGTCCTTTTTAGGGGACAGGCCGCAGTCCTACTCTAGATTCGGCAAACCAGTTCTCAAATTGCGGTTCTCTGGTTCTCCTTTGCGAGGTGACACCAGGAACGACTACGCACAGTTCACACAAGAAGGAACAGATGGCGGTTAAACTAGTAACGCAATTTATTCAGTCCAGAATAGAACACAGTGATCTGTACTCTCCTGCTATAAATCAATGCCCTGAATAACTTGTGGAAGGTAAAAGCAAAAGACAGGTTCCTTCGGACATCTACGGCGGGGTGGCTCCTTTCGTAGGCGGAGCTGCACTTGCTGTCATCTCTCGTGGGTGACTAGAAGCAGGTCTTCTGGTGTGCGGGTGGTATCAGATGCGCGAGTTTAGGGGCAGCTTAGCTGGCGTGGTCGACTGGTCTCCCTTCTCACAAGTTTTTAGACGGGGCCAATTTTATTCTCTTCCTTGAGGTGCATTCCGTGCTCCAGGCATCCACCTTATCTATGGAGATGAAATGCTGGCCTGGGTGGCTGCCATTCAGGGTTTGTATCACTTCTGGGGCACGTGGTGCGTACGTGATGATATGGAGTATCATGCACAAACTTTAACAAGATGAGCCCCTATTAGCATTTTATCTAGTCTGCTTCCAAATCGAATTTATTATTTTGGGATATGTCCTACAAGCTTTGTCAGCTTCTTTGGCAATCCATGATTTTTTGTATTTTCTTTTTAACTTCAATAAGTCTGACTTGAGCAGTTATGTGGGAGATAGCAAGGATCTTGAAGATAACATTTGCTGGCCAAGTCACCCCCTGAGATGACACATCTAAAATGTTCTTCACATAATCTAATTAATATTTTTCACAAAGCATTTAATGTTACTTGAGACACCATGTACAACATTGCAGTTTTTGAGGGGTTATGTTAACTGTTGGTGAGAGATATTTTAATTAGGTATGATTACAGAGTACTTGCTTATGTTGTCAATTCATTTAATATAATTTCCAAATTCAGTTTTATTATAGGAGTTAAACAAAATACGGTATAATATTTGGTTATTTTAATAGTTTATTGACAGAGATCATAATAAGTAAGTGATTTTCATTTGTTCCTAATTATTCTGGTTGTGTCTCGTCTCGCCATCGCTGATTGGTGGAGAAATGTGGTGTGGTCAGACGACAGCCAATCAGAGGACAGGTAACAACATAAGCAAGGCAGCAGTAAATTTGAATGTAAATTTCTCACTACCACCTTCATAGATGGACTCGTGGTTGGGATTTATTACTGAAGAATATAGAGATCACTCTTGAATGTAATTGCTGAAATAAGTTTTCATTTTGAAAGTATTGATAAAGAAGAAAGATTTATTAATGATTTCATTGTTTTTAAAAAGAAAAGAAAAAATAATTTATCATATGTTTCTTTTTGAGAAGACTAATGAAACAGTAAAAAGTTTAAGAACCAAGAATTACGACTTTTTAACTTCTAATTAAAAATATTACAAACTATGCCCAACGTGTTAAATATATTGTGATTTAAAACTGAAATGTAACATTGGTAATGGTATGAGAGATTGTCACATTGTTATTAAACTATTCATTACAGTTTATAAACATTTCAGGTTGCTAATATGCATATGAATAAGGTGATAAGCGATGATCATCTCATTTTGGAGTGGCTTTTCAGAGAATTTTCCAAATTGAGTTGTTAGATTCAAAAATTCAGAATCCACACCTTAGAAAGGTAGTGTGCTACTAGTGTAGCCATAAATCATTAAAGCTACAGTTTCCTGGCATTCTGACAAAACAGAAAACACTCCACTAATCAGAAAGGTGACAAAATATTCTATTTCATTCTCAACATATAAAATAATTATTTAGAATTGTCGACTCAACAACGTAACAATGTAAGCACAAATGGTTTTCAATGTGAAAGGCCACAATACACAAAGGGTTTTGGCGGCTAATTGACTTGCATCAGTTCAATCCATGAGTATTCTCTGACTTCAGGCAGGTAAATAAACAGTTGTGCATAGTTAGCTCAAATAATAAATTTCCCACGTGATTTACTTTTCTATGCGTTTATCCCCAATACACCAAAGTGCAGAAGCTCAAATAACTTCTGTGCTGATATGTAGATGTAGTGACGCCTTAAACAAGACAAATCGCGGTACAGTTACTGTAGCACTTGCCCATTCTTGTTTACAACATGGGATACGTTTTGTAAAAACTGCCAGCAAATTGGCGGGGGGAAAAAAATTATTTGTTAAAACTGGAATAGAATTATAGAACAATTGTTACTTACAATTTAAGCCTGGTGCACATAGGTTACCATAATTATTTGTGCAGTACTGCATCTCCACACACACTTAAAATTATGTTTTACAGTTCAACTTAACGACTACGATTGGCTCTGTGATTTCTTGTTGTGAGTTCTATTTCTTTCGTCGTTTCAACCAAAAGCTGTACGTACGAAACTAAACGTAACTCTCCCATGCACGTGTACCACCAAGGACGGTCCTGCTGCGCAACAACAACTTAACAACCCTCCTATTCAAAGTACTTTTACAAGTGGGCAGTTACATTAAATTCGGTATTTGGTTACATGCAACAATCTTGAATATAAAAACAAATGCCTACAAGTTTGAAGTACGTCAATAGTGCACAGGTTACGCCAAATAGTATATTCATAAAGAAGATGCCATTTTAAATTAAACAGCATTCCAAAAACACAGTAGCTCACAATTCTTCCAGTTTGAAGCACGGATAATTTACATTCCAAAAACATCTCACCAATACTTCTCTGTTAAAAAATTCCACGACTTCTCAAGGCCTTACAATTCTCCTTTTAAAATTCCAGGTCTTTCAACCAGGACTTTCAAGGACGTACAAACCCTGACACACTGACTAAGAGAGACTGTGGCGTGAATGAGGGAAGAGATTTAGGCGGCTATTAACAGTAGCCGATTAGGGTGAATCGAGGTAAGTATGGAGCGACGCCAATTGATAAGGCAGGGGAAACCGGAGATCCCAGAGGAAATNAGGCAGGGGAAACCGGAGATCCCAGAGGAAATCCGCCATCCAGCAGCATCATCCGGCACTATTCCCACATGCAAAAAAACTGGGAGCGACCCCACCAGGAATCAAACTCAGTTCGCCCAGGTGGGAGGCAAGTAGTCTAACCACTACACCACTGCCACCCCAGAGACTGTGGCGCCACCTCCAATGAGGTCACCATGTTTCTCATATACCGAGGTGTGTTCATTGGGCATTTCGTTACATTATGACCTAATGGTTCTATGTTTATGACCAAACACCAGGGCTCGAGAGCAAGTGAAATGTCCTGTATAATGTGTTATTGTTCAAGTCCCATGTAGAGAAAGGACTTGGCACATCTCACTCACGAGCTCTTTATACCTGCAGGTAACAGAAATGAATCACAGGAGCATGATCTGTAGCAGTGACATTGAGCTTACATGGCTGTGGTTGGGGCGACAGCCATCTAAGTGTACCTATGGCTAACACTAAAACTATAAATAAAAGGAAAAAAATGGATGAGACCGGCAAATACTTCTCAATAGAAAGAGTGTAGCCATTTAGAATTATTCTACTCAACAAACTGAACATTTCTCTGTACACACTGAATAAAATTTAAGGAATATTATGTCACTACTACTGATTGGCACTACAGTACCCACAATCCACACTTTCACAGTGTTCTCTCCAGAATTATGAATGGGAAAGTACCCTAGGGTCTATCTAGAACAGTGCTTTTATGTACAAACTCAATAAACCTCACCTTTTTTTCTTCAGATTAAAAAAAAAAAAAAAAAAAGGAAGACTTTCTAGTTTGTTCTAGCATTGAATAAAATAATTTACATTAAAATAACCTTAATAAAAAAAAATAATAAAAATGGACCTTGTGGAATCCGTTTTTGAAAAGTCTTCAATAAGAGGGAGTACAGTTCTCTAGTCGCCAAAGCAATTTCTCTCACAATACAAATTACTTTTAACTGCTAAATAATTAAAAACACATTGCTTATGGGTTTATTGAGAATATTACTGTGTGGGACTCAGCTCTCTGGCCCTGGACGTGGTGGAGGTGGGGTTGTGGAGTAAAAGAGGCTCGGACTGGGGGAAGAGGCTGGCGGTGGAGGAAGACTGCTAATGGGCTCTGTGTCGTGTAGTATCCGTCCTGAAAGAATCGTTAGCGCGAGTGCACAGTGAGCTTTTAGTGACAGTTAACTGTACAAGAGTCTTTTTGTAATTATTCTATTTTCAAAGTTTTAAAACAGTCAGGAATATAAAATGTCGCGTCTAAAATAACGAAGTTATTCATAGTAAAGGACATCAGTTAATAAGTCATGTTATNTCAAACGCAGAAAAAAAACTCCAGGCAGGCGGGCCCCTTAAACCACCATAAAATAAATACACAAGGAAAACAAAAAACCTAATGAATCATACCCAAACGAAGCGTTATCCACTCCAAGGAAGAAACGAACAAGCATACCACAGCACACTGTTGTTTCTGTTAATGACTTTTATCTATGTTTAATTCGAAACAATGTTCATGATTTTAATGGATGCAAAAAAAAGTGCCAACAATTGCAACTTTATTAATAGAGCAAAACAATAAAATCAATTTTCCATAGGAAGAAAATTACTCAACAGATTAGTAAAAAGTATGCGTTTCAAGCGGAGAAAGTGCCAAACTAGGCGTAAAATACTAGTAGAGAGAGCAGCTATTGTGAAATGGTTGAGAGATTTGGGCTACTCTTTAAGGAGGCCATGAGAGTTGTGACATGGCTATTTTTGTTAAAATAAGACACTTCATTGAAACTGGGTGCCAAATAGTTTTCTTTGATGAAATCTGGGTTGATAGCAACTTAACTTTTTCCTAGTGTTTGCAACCTAACTAATACTTTGGAGTACATGTAACCAGTTGTGCAGGTACAAGACTCTTAGTACATGCATGGAGCAGGAATGGGTTTGTTCTCAATGTGCAGCTCGTGTGCAATGCTGGATCTGTTAACGGAGACTAACACAGTCAAATGAACAATGTTGATTTTGAATAGTGGGTGGTTCAAAAACTGCTTCCGAGTAGTATGCAAGAAAAATTCATTTTAGTAATTGATAATGCACCATATCACTCCATGCAAGTATATAAAACACCAACAACATATTCTTTGACTAGCAATATGATATAATGGCTACAGAATAAAGGTGTACTTTGTAATCAATCTATGCAAAAAGTTGACTTTATAAACTTGTTGAAATGAAAATATAAAGACAGAAATCATTTAATGTAGATGCAGAATTAGACTTAGCAGTCCACTGCCACATGGTTCGCAGAATACAGCCGTGCATGTGCGATCTGAATGCGACTGAGGTAGCACGGGCGAAAATAAAGATATTAAATAAAGAAAGAAACGTGATTTGTGAATTAGCTTAGGTACTTAAAATGCTTACAGAACTTAACAGAATCAGCTATTTCATCAGTCATTATACAAAACTGTGAAGGGTATTAAAAAGGTGTAGAAAAAATAGAATGGCAGTATTGGCTAACAGATTGCATTCTTTCGGACATAGTGGGCGATATAATCAACAGTGTAGGAGCTAGCACTGTAACTGTGATGGTGACAGCGATAACGAAAGTTCAGAAGCTGACAGCATGGCTTCTGCATGCGAAGAGTCTGGGTCACAGGAAGACTTGACTAAACCACTCTGAAATTGCGAGTAAATGTCTTTGCTCTGGAAAGTAGTCTGTTAAAATGCAGTTACCTCTCTCTGTTACCCACTGCTGAGTTTGAAGCAGGAAGATGGGAGGGGGTGCAGGGCAACACTTGCCAAGCTCTTCTGCATTCCTTCCAGAGTTGGAGAGTTGAGTCCCTCACAGTACATGCCTGTGTGGACAATATGTTAGTTTTAACTGAACTGTATAGTCCAATTAGCAGTATCATTCACGTTTTTCCTCGACTTCCCTTGGTTTCCCCCGACCATTTTCAAATTCCCAGACTACCTCCAGTTTTTCAAGCCTTTGGTAAAACTCGAAAAATATTGTTTAAATGCATTTGATCAACTCATTATGGGTAAATTTTGTGTCTGTGTGACAGTATTTTCATAAAAAGTTTGTCTACACATTATTTTTTTTTAAATAATGATATTCCATTATAAAACATGCATGCATTAAAAAAACACCCCCTATTACACAGCCTACACATTTTCACACAATAAAATGACCCCAGCTTAAAAAACGTATCAACTTACCTTAGGAGACTTCTCCACTTCCACCAAGCACATTCTGCAGTTACCAGCTACAGAAAGCCGTTCATGATAGCAGAACCTCGGGATCTCCACACCAACCATGGCTGCGGCCTGCCAACAAACATCTTGCAATTCACCCATTCTTCCTGCCTCAACAAAAAATTGAGGGACAAACAGATGTCTCTTAAAATATTTCAGTGGATACCGTAATAATTACCGACAATTATGAGCTGTTTCTAGTTTCTTTTCATATGGATAAAATATATATTTGTTCACTTTAATACAAGACATAACCCGCAGTGGAAAAAGTTAAATTTTGCTACAATTTTGTTTTTTAATCTATTTATATTGTCACCATTTGATAAATCACTGTGAACACTGAAAAATAAATAACCAGTATATTAGTTGAGCACAGCATGTCAAAATATTTTTCCCACACATGGTCCCAACTCAAACAGGAGTGAGAGTGAACCACAGCACGTGCTTTTTAAGTTATTTGTGGATTACTGGGATCCTTTTTCCAATGCTTTGGCAGTTTTAGTACAGTACATGTTGAATGCAAGTTGGCTAATGTGTAAGTGTTCAGTTCCTGCATGATTTTTATCTTACTTGAAGTGTGTTCTCGGGTTTCATTGGTCAAGTATTACTATATTTTTACCCCATTATTTTGTTTGATTTCCATACACCTCCCTGAAATGGCTTTAGGATTGGAACTGAAAACAAAAATGCACCAATGTGTTTATGGTTCAGCAATTTTTAGGAAGCTCCAGAAACCAAATTCTAAGCCCCACCTCTTCTATTTTTAGAATAGTAAATTAGTTAATTACAATTTTATTAATCAGGTTCTCGTTTCTGTATTAAAAAAAAGTGATTATAGGAGACTATTAATAACTAATTAACTTAAAAAAAACTGCCCGTAACAGAATATATACGAACATGAAAATTACAGCAATACTCGCAGATAAGTTGACAGCGAACTACGAAAAGTAGTTCTATGATTTATGGTCTTACTAGTCGTAAAGTTAAAAAAATTTGTCATCTGCAATTCTGTTTCCTTTTGTTGTATGCAAATAAGAATAACATTTTGCGTGATTGTAAAACATTTATATTTCCCACTCTTTCACATTATCACCTGGCTGACGAGTGCAAGTTAGCTGGTTCATTGTTTTCTTGTACTGTCCACGCTCGTGCCAACAAAACAGCTGTTTACGACCGTGATTTTAAATGTTTGTAATCTCTGAAATAAAATATTCATTAACATACAACATTTTTATACATGTCCCATGTGAAGTAGCCATGTTTGTTATTGCTTTCTGCTGTATTTTGATATAGTTTTTTGTCCCAGAAATTATTGGAATTTCACATATGCCGTCCTGAAAAAGGTGCTGCTTCATGCAATTGAAGTCAGTATTAGTTTTAAACCTCGAATAAACTTAAATAAACTTTGTCCGAGTAAGTTTTGTTATATTCACAATATGTGTTGCAATTCTGAAAGTTAAAATGAACGTGTGTGTGGGTGTGTGTTATTTAGTATTTAGGAAATTCCAAACTCATAAAGTTAATGCCTCAGCACGTATGTCACTAGTTTTGAAACAATAACGGCATAAAAATGTTTTATACTGCATGTGAAACATTTCATTAGTGTTATAAATATGTTAAAACAGTATTATAACAACTGTCCAAACAGTTTAATTTGTACGAGCTGATGTATCAAACAGTAAGTACATACTAACTACTTCCTTCAAGGTAGGTAATTTGGGGCCAAATTAGATTCTGCATTACATGTGTGGATGCAATTTCATAAAATACCACATCAGCTAGGTAATTGTGGTTTTAGTAATGTGGTGAAGTTACGTTCATATCAACGAATGCATTAAAATTTTATAAGCAAAAAAAGTTACTTTTTCATAAGGAAAGTAGTAGGGCTTTAGAAATGTTAGTGTTATGTCCTTTAAAAACTGCGTGGCTGGACGAATTTTCATGAAACTTTTATGGAGTGACCAATATTACTGTAAATATATGCTGTAAAAATTTGGATCAATTCTGTTCAGCCATTCAGTTTCATGACAATTGTTTTCATTATTCATAATGTAATAGCAACGCCTGCCATTTGCGTGTGTGTAGACTTATATAAAAATATTGATTTGTGAGGTATTTATGCAATATAATTCTACTAGTAAATGTTGTTGAACATAATTCTTAAGTCTTTTAATGATTAATTGAAGCATGTTGTCTTCTGTACGAAGGAATAAATACAAAGATTTATTTAACAGCGTACCCCTTCTTTAACGGACAACCACTTCACCAGTAAGATTTATTGAAGGTGAACATGCGAAACATCATGGCTTTGTTTGTATAACAGGAACAAGAATAATGTTTAAATTTTCTGCTATTCTGTTGACAACCTAAATCAAACATATTTTCTCATATCCTCGGAAGTGTTAACCACTGTTAAAGGCATTAATTTACATCTAAACAGAAAAAGAATAGTGAACATCAATCAATATTCACAAACCAATTGGCATATTATTTCCTGAAATTAACGTGTGCGTGTTTATAGTGCTGGTTAAATAAAATATTTATTATTAAAATAATGCATGAATTAGTGGTAAATTAAATTGATTTATGTGCCAACCTTTACAGATACAACACAACCAATTTCAATGTTGAAGTATATGCAGTAATGGGCAGCGATTATTTTTGAAGGTTGATTTCAAAAGTGCTCACTTTAATAAAAACAGCCTGCATACATGGAATTCCCTACATACAGTAAACTNATAAAAACAGCCTGCATACATGGAATTCCCTACATACAGTAAACTCTCAATTCCAAGACATTTCATGGTTCCCAGAAAAAGGGTTGTTATTCCGAAGGGATAGTTATTGGAAAAAAAGTATCAATTTAATTTGTTTCATGGTTCCCCAAAAAAGTCATTTCGAAAGGGTTAATATTCCAGGGATCTTAGAAATGAGTGATGGTACTGTGTAACAATCAAACTGTTTCATTATAATTTTTACTTCTAAAGACTGTAATGATGCAATATGCTTAATTTTTCGGGACACGAGTGTAAATTCTTTCGTGTGTATTTAGCTTTGGAAAGCCTTGTAATATTTTATCAAGTTTCAAGTAAAGCCGCGGTGGCTAGTTTCCCGTGTTTGTTGGTCGAGCAGACGTGTGCGGACATCTGCTGTTTACGTCCGTTTACCGTCTAGTTTCGAAAGGTTTTCGAAAGTTGTTGTTTTGGTTATGTGGCTGCGACGTGACGCAGTTGCGAGTACAACAACATGTTGTGAGCGCGAGACACAGCGTAGTTTGGATGACGCTACTGGCATCGCCGGAGGCCTTGCGCTTATCTTAGGAAAAGGGGGGATAGGCCTGCCTAATATATACTGGTGGTGCCTATCGCCTAAGAAAGAAAGTCACCAACCGTCGAAGAAGGCGCATCGGGCGTGTGAAGACGCGTTAGGCGTGAAGAATTTCACCCACACCGGCAAGCACCCGTGACCGTAAGATCTTTTGTTCGCATTTCTTTTTCAATTTAACGTCACTTAAATTCTATCAACTTATTTCCGCCGGTGTGGGGGGTCGTTAGGGTGCCAGGAGGGAACAAACATCCCTCCTGCCTTCGGAACTTAAGTCTTGCGATGCAAGTTAAGACATTAACAAACTGTAAACTACTGTGGCGCTGTTTTCTGCACTGGGATAACTAATTGTGAAAGTTCGTACTCTGCAAACTGGAAAGTCGTCTGTGCAGCACTGTGAAACTTCAATGATAAATAAAGTATAAAGCAAACTAATCTGGAATTTCTTCTTTTTACTTAATCGGTGTCACCTGGAACTGAGTCTCGTATTCTACCTATGAGCAAGCTGTGGCAACAAGTAATACTTCCGCAATGTTACAATATGGCGCCTACCTGTGAGGCGGTAATAATATAAAGACGGAACTTTACAAGACTTCAGTAGTCTTATTTTGAAATACTAAATATTTTGAGGTTAATGTTTTGGCTTGAATAGTAGCAAGTGATGATCAAAGTCTGTTGAATAGACATGTGTTCCATTACAGTACACACCACTCTTTGAGCATATATACTTATAGTGTGCTCATTGGTTATTGCTGCTCTGTTTTCTTTTGAGGGTGACATCTCAAACAGCTCACAACAGATACCATGGTGCAGTAACGACATTTGATACAATACCCCCTGTCAGCTGTTTCTGATGCGAGCTTCATAACAAATCAAAGTATCTGCCATCTAGGTATACAATGATCAAAGAATCCACTTAACAAAATCTTAATAAAACATTTAATCTGTGCATTTTAATAAGAAAAATACAAGTATAGACTAAGAGAGCGTGACATTCTTATATTTTAATGCAAAGAATTTGGCCAGTTAAACATTTAACATAATCCGTTAGTTTGCTGAGAAATAATTTTTTTTTATGTGGACCAAAGCAAAATGTGGGGGTTCAAAGTACACGTGGAGGTCATCTTATTTTAGAGGTCATACTATATTTGTAAAANCAAAGCAAAATGTGGGGGTTCAAAGTACACGTGGAGGTCATCTTATTTTAGAGGTCATACTATATTTGTAAAAGAACAGCAACTGTGAAGCAAGGACATTAACCCTCGTGACATACCTGAAGAACTGTGGTGCCAGGATCTACGAGAACTCGCTTGTCATCAATAAACACTTCCAGTTTCTCCGGCGCACCAGTTGCAGCGGCCCTGCTCAGCACCGACCAACTGCTGGGGCTCACTGCCCGCATCAGGGGGACTCGCAACATGGTTCTTGAAATTGTCACCTTAACTGCAATTCAGATACAAAATTGATTAATAACAGACATTTTTCAGTTTCTTCCTGGTCCATGAAACTTGTCTACTGTGCTAACAAAACTAATGCGGAAGTTTCCAAAAAAACCAAGAGAAACTGAAAATCAAAACTGAATTATATGAGTGTCTATTTGCAAAAATATATTTAAAAAAATAGCATGTCTACAGCAAAAAAAAAAAAAAAAAAAAAAAA
>NQII01013781.1:0-18774 GCA_002778355.1 Clitarchus hookeri
CGGATCGCCGTGGTGCGAGGCGAGCGCCCTGGACGCTACGCCGCCACCGCTCCAATATCAGTCGATAATACTAGGCGATGTAAAAAAAAAATTTCGAGGCTAGCTCTGTTTACGAGAAAGCACTTTATTTATGTACGTCTACACACTGTTACCTTCGAAATGGTTCCCCCGCGCAGCAATACAGCTCTCCCAGCGCTCCTGCTACTTTGTCCGGGAAGTCTTCTTGTCGAAGCAGAACAAGCACCTTATCCGAATCTCGCTGGATATCCGCAACGGTGAATAGTTTCCAGTGACGAAACTTGGGTGTGCGGGGCACGACCCTGAGACGAAGCAACATTCTTCACATAGGAAAAGCCCATCGCCTCCACGACCGGAAAAAGTGAGGCGGGTCCGTAATTTGACCGAGTGTGTGCTCATCGGCTTTCTCTCACTACTAAGAAAAACCAAGAAACTATTTTATAACTCTGATTAATATTTTTTTCCTTGGGTTTTCGAGTCTCGACCTCAGGTCCCTACACCGCTCTCCTCAACTGGGGTTTTTCTTGGGCTATTTTAATAGTTATAAGCGAGCACGTAGAGTCAGAAATTCACCAATAAACTGACTTATAATGTTTCGATACTTCGGATTAGAGCTCTCGCTGAAACATCTGTATTCGTCGTTCACGACCACTAACTTAACACAAAATTTATTTTTGCACTTCACCTAATGTGTCTCGTAAGTGTTTCTTTCATGGAGGGCAGTAGTATAAAAAAGGAGATTCAATGCTAAAATTCAGGATTAAGGATTGATGTCTAAATCGGCCAGATTTTCGTACCACGCCCCATATTGAGATATGTTTACGTATTTGGCGTTTCTTAGTAAAAATAATTTAATAAAACTTTTGTTGGAACGCCGAGCACTGCCGAGCTAACCTTAAGTAGATGGCCCATCGGATTAGCAGTGCAACATTTAAAAATCATCTTTTCCAGATAGTATTTTTATACTACTGAATCTTATATCCTTATTACATGTATTGTAAGTTCAAAAAGTTAAGTAGGCTAGGATGGTAGTAGAAGGGCCCTGGGTCATTTATTTTTTCTATACCAACGGCTCATGGTAGTCACCCAGGTTTTACAAAGTTTTTAAAAGTTATTTTTTAGAATTTTACCCAACGTTATCAGCACGTTAAATGTATTCACTTGTTGGCCCATATTCCATAAGACGGGGCTATTCTGGAAGAAGAATTATGTGACTTTGAAGTATGAATTTGGATGAATTGCGTGTGTGGGTGTGTGCGCACGCGTGCTGGCACCTCCTCTAAAACTTTTAGTTTGATGAACTGACCTAAGCCAGGCTTGACATAAGTGGTTTGATTATATTGTCTAAAGTTAACTTCGTAGCATAAAAACTTGCAACAAGAATTTATTGGTAGTATAACTTATTTCTGCAAATGTTGAAACCGTTGGATACTTTCTGTATTCACGCATACCACACGTGCTCAAATATTTATCGAGTTTAAGCTAATTTTAGAGAGGATAGTTTTCTTTGCCCTGTATATTTATGTTTCAGTAAAGCAATTTACAAAAAGTATAATTTTTCACTGTTTGCTCATCTAATCACTTTTCTAAAAATTATGTGTCTCCTAATTTTGTTGCTTTTTCTTAATTTATTGTCAAAAGAAATTTTGATTGGCCAGTAGTAATGGATTTTTAATTTATACGTATCTTAAGAATGTGGTAATGATTAATAACATCAACTAGAAACGTACAACGAACTTTTATTACTTTATTTTCATACAAGCTGTGTTTTATATGCCTTTCGTTCGTAAGAATATTTAACGTTTCACATATTCTTGTTGATAAAAAGAATCCTATATTTATTCAAAGTCGTGGTATACAATTTTCAAGAAGTTATTAACACAATTCTGTAAACACGACTCTTTGCTAAATGTTCGTGTTAGCAGTTCCCCAACTTTCGTATGAATATTCAGCGCCATACATTTTACTTGTATGCTTTGTGTTTGTTGGTATCTACCAGTAGCACATACGAAATGGGTTTTATGAATTGAATTTATGGACCGCATTTGCCACAGTAGCTACGTAAGAGCGTATTTAGTATCCGCTTCCCATTTGTGTGCTATTTCTGTTAAACAGCACTTCTCAATGCCTAGATTGCCTTTCAACATTGCACGTAAATGTTGAAAACTTTACCTTGAGAAAATAACTAGTTCCTTACATTTGCCACTGCAAGTTAAACCACGGAAAGAAAGTTTTGCACCCTAGAGTACAAAGTTCCCTCTGTCTGTGGCAGCGGTGACTTCGATGGACTACATAGCAAATATCACGCTATCTTCCGGGTTTGAACCCAGGTTAAGCTATTATGTTTGCCCTTATTTTATATGTCAGTTATGTTTATCAATGTATGGAACGTAATCCATTCATTTATTAATTTATTAAAATAAAACACAATCAGTAATAATTAGCAAAAAAAAAATAAAACAATTCGCTATAGCACAAAATCAACTATCTGTTATGTTCGAACGTCATGAGATAGCGACATATTAAATATATCGAATTATCTTACGTAAAGTATTGACAGGTGTCGTTCGTGGATGTTTAAGCCAGAATTATAGCTCGAAACCCCCAGCAAAGAAAATAAATCACGTCGGCTTTCTTCAAAAAAAATTTGGCCTATTTTTAAGTAAAAGAGTAGAACTCTCAAACTTTTGTAAGATAATATGTTTTTTATTTAATCTTTGTTATTTCCAGAAAAGAGATGAGTAGAGTATGACTTCCTTGTGGTAACAACATGCACATCGCTTGGTGTGGACGATTATCATACTTTTCTTACTGTGACAGGCCTAATTTACATCTAAAATGGCTCCTAAACTGGCATTCCAAACCCACTAAATAACTTTTTTTTTTAGTTTATATTACAGTTGAGAAGCTTTGCTCAAGACTTGCGGAGGTTATGCTCTACACACTAAATAATATATATATAGCTGTTAGTTGATACATTTTTTTTTCAACGTTCGTTATTCATCGTAACTGAAATAGAACAAAGTATGTGTTTTTGGTTTCTGTTACGAACGTACGAACTGCATTTGCTGAATAACACAACGAATTGAGTTTTTGTCACAGTGGGTTATTTTTTATAACCGATGCAAGGAGCATGTAACAAAAACTTACGTTCGAAAACAAAGCAACTTATGATAACTGTTAAGGAGTATCTGATTTTATTTTTTACTGCAGCATATTTTTCATTCTATTTGTGACATACCTCCTGCAAAAAGAGTTACATTCTGAATTCATGCCACAAATCTTTCAAGCTATATTTCATAGTAAATATTATATTGAGACATTTAATATGGCCCTCAAGATCACCCGATGTATCGCCTATTAATGACGGATATGGCATGCTCAGACGATTGCTGCAGCACACCCCAGTTATTACAATATTCTTAGAGTAACGTACGTTGTAAAATCAGTTCAGTATTTATCTATGAAATAAATGAAACAATTTTGTATAGTAAACACTATTATTCAGAATTAACCAGGAAACTTAAAAATACAACCTGTGGCAGGAAGTTACAACTTCATAACGAAATTAAAACAAACGAATAAATTCTCAAATTATTTTTATTATATTATGCAGTGATTCCAAAATTGCCAAAAAAAAGGCTCAAATTTTTGAGTG
Source organism: Clitarchus hookeri (assembly GCA_002778355.1). Lineage (NCBI taxonomy): Eukaryota > Metazoa > Arthropoda > Insecta > Phasmatodea > Phasmatidae > Clitarchus > Clitarchus hookeri. The sequence continues at coordinate 3,677 of NQII01013781.1, forward strand.
TACTAATATTATGCAATCGGAATATCTACACGAAGGTTGTCATTTCTGCAGAGCGAGAAAATCGAGAAAACGTAATTGTACTTAGCAATTCCTGGTAAAGTTTTTTATTTTATTGATTTTCGTTATTTTCTAACTCGATACATTTAACATGCATGCACATATTTACACCTCGGCAGAATTAATTTCATTTCATAATCGTTCATAGGCTCTGATTTAACAGAGCATGTAAATATCTAAATATACACTGCCATGCAATGAAAATAAAGCACCACGAAGAAACCATGCAACATCCACGAAACGATGTGTGTAGAGAAGGTATGGGCTGGATCTCACATGATCCCATGCTGGTGTATTTGCATTTTACCACACACCCTGACGCATTTCGCATACTAGAATAGGCATAGCGCCATTACCACACCCTGCCATTTTATTAATACATATACAGGGCAGGCAGCTGACCACGAAACTTTCAACCCGGGGATTCACCCCCGGGGATGATCCGAGGCTCGAATGACACAGGGAATGTCCCGAGGCGAATGGCTCGGGGGAGAACCTTCAGCCATGCAAGAAAAATGGCAGATAAGGCGGCTCATGACGAAGGAAGCAGGGGGTGACCCCCGACCAGAATTGTCCAGACCACAGCTCAGAAATTAGTACCGTAGGAATCCCCGTGACACCACCCTCACCCTTCCTCCACCCTGATTGGAGAGCACAATCCACTGACAATACACAAAATCGGGCACAAAAACGCCAGAGTTACACAGGGGAACTCTCAAATTCTCTCCCGAGAAATTGCTGACAAAGTTAGCTTCAATATAGCGATGAACGAGTTAAATCACGAGCGCAGCCGAGACGGAAAGTTAGTTATTCGGCGGCCTCGATGTGAGGTGAAGGAGTCGGAAGCGCGAGCCGGATAAAGGCGGACGTCGACGCAGGAGAGGAGATGTGCTAAGGTCTCCAACGGGAACCACCAGCCGAGATTGCAGAGACGCCACAAGCTTCGAGAAACCAACCCCGGACTTCCGAGAAAGGACGCTGAGCTGACCCAGCAACACCAACCAACGAAGATAACTCACCAAAAGCTGCAGTCACAGTTAAGTAAAAATGTCTCCATTCAAGCAACCTTCCCCCCGACGCATAGCATTCCGCCAAACCGTCCTTTTGGCCTATGACATGTGGGGGGCTCAGTCTCGTGTGTGTGTGTGTGTGTCAATACCCATGTTATTTTCAGTCAAATAAAAGACTTTTGTTTTAACTGAGAATAACAGTATTTGTTCAGCCCTTACACAACAACTACAGGTGCCCTTAGTCTGTACCAAAGTACAGTAACTCAGTACCCTACTAGCCACCATCCTCTATAACTCATGTGGCAGTAGCGTCAACCAGACATAAAAAAATGAATCGGTCACAAGGGGCGGAGGGATCCAATGACGACCCTGTCCACGATACTCTCCGGTGGTTGGGGCTCCTGTGTGTCCACATACCATTTCCTGATGCCTTGCAGAGGCGAATATGCTATCCCAGTGCCCATTACATGTGCTGCTGTCATTAACTCTGCAATAGCGGTGGCTCCGTTTGCAGTTGTGCCAGGCCAGAGCAAATGTGGAACGCAACAGACTTGCGATGTGTGGTGTTAAGTGATTAGTGCCGCTTCGAAAATGGGGACTGATGACCATCGCACCCGGGTGTGGAGGGCACCTGGTGAACACCACAGCCCCAGTCTCGCTATCGAGCGGCACACTTCCCCCATGGCAGGCATTATGACCCGGGGAGTCACAGCCTATGATAGTCGAGTCGCTCTTATCGTATTGCGTATGACACTGACGGCCCAGCCGCGTGTGGATGAGATCTCACGCCTTCGACTGCTTCCATTTCTTGCCAGGATTCCAGGTGCGATATTCCAGCAGGATAACGCCCGACTGCCCGGGGCTACCTCCGTCATGTCTAAACACTACCAAGGTCTGCCCCCTGCCCTGGCATGTCCCCAATCGAGAATGCGTGAGACCAGTTGAAACGCCACAGTATCCGGGATTCGAAATACACTGTCCAACATTTGTAATCATGGCTGCCTCAGGACAACATCCAGCGTCTGCTGGACTCCATGCCAGACCGTTTTGCAGCGTGTTTCGTAGTGCGAGGGGGTGCGACGCGTTAGTGAAGGTTGGCGAACGGCGTACCGCAGATCCATAAGCATTTGCCTCGCTGCTCTGTTTTTGTGATAATGTATATTAGTCATTTGTAGCGCTATCTTTATAAAGTTTCAGAACCATCCGATGCATCCTTCTGTGTAAGCTTTTAAATAACTGCCTACTAATCTGTGCGTAAGATAGCTGCAAGTAAAAATCTTCGTTAATTGCTTTGACACAATTATCATAAAATATTTCTAGTACTGTATGCCTTTATGATGTCAGCAACAAAAAGATAGCTTTGGCATTTGTTGACTTTTTCACTAATGACATACATTGACATACATTCCTTGCCATAAAAATTATACGAAAGTTGGTATACAGTATATTACGGTCACTATCGCTACTGATTTGATTTTGGCTGAGATTCGCTGCGTTAGAATTACCAGGACGGAAAGCTAACACCGCTACAACCTGGTAACTTCAGAGGTCGTAGGACGAAGATGTGCGAGTTGTAATCAGTGTGCGTGTGGCTGTAATCAGTGTGCATCTGGAGTGAACTTCAGTGAGTAACTAAGCATGCCTCGGCGACACAATCGACACATGAATTAACAACTCAAGGAGTTTCTGATAGTGCGAATCGTTGAACTAGGGAAGACAGGGTGGTCGTTCCGTGAATCTGCCTGCCACCTGGACTTTTCCGACCGAACTGTGTGACGATCAAGGAAGCAGTGGAAATGTGAGGGGAAAACGTGTGCGCCAGAAAGGCTTGGGGTGATTCATAAAAACCAACAGAAAAGAGGAATTTTTTTATCTCTGGCAGGAGCGAACTCAACTAACACTGTCTCTAACCTTCATCCAGACATGCAGCAACATCTCTGGTGACCTCTGTTTCGCACCCGCGCTATTGCGAGATGGCTTGCAGCAAGATAATTGCATGCTCGACTTCATTATACCATTTTCTATTGACACCTCTGAAATGGCAACTTCGTTTGCAGTTTTCTTGTAGTCGGGTGACGTCGATGGCAGAGGGATGACCATGCAGCTTCTTCAGTGATGAATCCAGGATTTGTCTGGTCACAGATGCAACAGTGCTCGAACATGGAGGGGCAGTGAACAGTACATACACAAATCTGGACTTCATTATTGAGCGACACACCGCCAGAAACCGTTGTGTCATGTTCTGAAGAGCAATATACTCGAATTGCCTGTCTTTGCTTGAAACGATCACGGGAACACTGGTGAAACAGGTGTATATTAACAATATTGTGGGGCTTCACAATCAGTGCGAGATTCTCAGAAATATTTTAATGCCGTCGGTACTATTTCTTGGCCAGCTCGTTCTTAAGACTTATCACCTTTACACTCGAAATATGAAATATTTAATCTGTAGCAAAATCAGTGACAGCCAGTTAAAACGGCTTTATTTCAAATTAGTTGCAACTGTGGCAATATCTCAAAGTCAGTGTGCTTAATCAGTTTAATTAAGGGATGGAGGTCTTAAAAAGTGTTAATAATAATTTCCTAATTTGCATACACTAAAAAGAAAATACTCTAGACTTAACACCTCACAATAAATTGCTACCACATGCTGTTTACAATTAATCAATATAATCAATATATCACCTCAAAGAAATTACTGCAAACAAATAACTACAATCAGTCTCATTAGACAGCACATCAAAACCTATTGTTTTAATTTTTACAAATTGTATGTCCATGTTTGAAAGTTCTAATATTTACTATAAAGTCCGTATGAGACATTCATTTTTCCTCGTCTCGCACCATCCGCCGTCGATCGTTCTCTCAGCTGATGTCTCTCGTTGCACCGGACTTTGCCCAATACCATACTTTGGCCAAATGACTACCCCAAATCTGACTGCTCCCCGGCTGTAGGGTGTCGTTGGGTCTAGTCTAAAATATTCTCTTCGTATCGAGTTGCGCCGAGGAAGAAAATTACGAGAAATTCTTGCTCATCCTCCCAAACCGTCAACTCCTCTGGCAGGGGGAGGACGTGGCTGTGACGTCATTCAGATCGGCTGTCAATCATATCTCCGGTCGCCAGGGCAACTTAGCGATGAGCGGGTCTGCCTAGGCGAGGGAAGGGTCGAGGTGGGTCACCCCCCCTCCCACAGCGCCGGGACCACGCATAAAATGTTAACACGTCGTCCACTCCCAAGTGCGGGAGACCGCGCGTAACATAAATTACTGATTATTGCGGTGGTTAAATTTAACTGATTTGAAGTTCGCTTCATGGCGTTGTAGCGAAGGGGATACCAGTGAATACGTTATATTTAAAACTCTGCAGACTTGTTTTAATGCACTGTACACATTTATTACCGAAGGATAAAATATTTTTACGTTTGGCATTATAATTATTATGTAACGGTATGTTGGCACACAGAATAATGAGAGTGGTTATCTTACAACTGCGTGTTTTGCGCAGTGGGTAGATGCCTCAAGCCTCCGCAATTATTTACGAATTAAAACATTTATTTTTTTTAGTGTTGACAAAGTTTTTTTCACGTAATTTCTTGTGTACAAAATATCAAGGTCCCCATCTCAGGTACTTGCGAAAAAAAGAACATGGGCGCGTCTTATGTCGTATCTCCAGACATGACAATGAACACTACTACACTTTGACATTGATTTTCCTTTCATTAAACTGATTGACGAGTCCGGCTCAACGTTTTAAGAGTGTACTAGCCGGACATATTTTCTGTGTGTTCGTTGTTTGCACGTTTACGCGTGTCTCAGCAAACTAATATCCTGGGAATACGACTTTTTTGCCGGAAAATATAAATCTCATCAATTATCTAAGCACGTGCTGTTTCGTTTTTATCACATAAAGTGTATTGACCGAACAAAAATTTGTTGAAATGGTAAAAAAATAAAATCCATTTTTTATACCTTAGCTGTGCAGCTTTCAAAGAGGTAGAAAAAATTTAATACCATACAGTCATAGTTAAGTATGTAGCTATTCCAGTTATTCAAGACGCAGAGTCAGCATCTATAAAAAATCGTCTTTAGATATTTCCGTCATTCGTGTTGCCAAATACTTGTTTCTGTTTTTTTTTATGATTCGTTTGTATTAATTAGGCCCAAAGAAGACTCTTAAATATAGGGCACAAGTAAATATATTTTAAAACTTAATTTGAATGAAAGAAACCAAGGCATTTCTTTACATTTTGACAGTACTAGGCCACCTGAGTTATAGAGGGTGGTGGCTAGTATATTACTTAGTTAAATTACTTTGGTGCAGACTAAGGGCACCTGTGGTTGTTACGTTAGCGGTAAACAAATACTCGTATTCTCCGTTATTTAACACACCAGTATTTTATTTGTCTAAAGGTAACATATGTATTTACACACACTGGCGAGACTGAGCCCCCCTACAAGTAGTACGTCGAGGAAGGTTGTTTGAAGGGGAGACATTTCTCTACTTATATGTGACTGCGGCCTTTGGTGAGTTGTCTTCGTTGGTAGCTGAGGCATGGTGAGTTGGGTGGCCCATTGTCAGGCCCTTGGACTGGCTCTCGTTGGCGTGCTGTACTAAGCTGGCTTCTTCCTGCGGCTTTGACTGACTCTCTCGAAAGTCCAAGATTGGTTTCTTGGGACTTGTGCTTTCTCTGCGAACTCGGCTGGCGTTACTCGTAGCAGAACGCGTCTCCTCATCTACGTCGACATCCGCAAAGATCCGGCTCGCGTTTCTGACTTCGCCACCTCGGAAAATGCCTATGCATTTTCGTTTATGAACTCATAAGTTCTCGGCACTTCTACTCGGTTTGTCTCGGAAATTTACACATGAAGTTTCGGCTGTTCCTGGGTTCTCTCCTCGGTGACGTCACAATTGCCTTACTGACTGACTGACTGCTTGCCTCGTCACCATCCGGCGCATGACTACGTCTTATCGGGGAATGGTGCCTCTCGGTATAGGGCTGCCACTCGTTTCCGGAAATTTACTCGAGTTCTCGGCAACGCTCCCATCACACGACTGCTTACTCCCGTGTCTCCTTCGCCTCCCATCTAGGCTGCACCTATCTCGTCTCGCGGCTGTACTGCCGAACAACTTCCGTCTCGTCTGGCGGTAATTGACTCCGAACAACTGATCTCGAACAACTTATCCCCTTCCTCGGCTATGCCTGAATTTAACTCGTGTCCCATTATATTCAAGTTAGCTGTCAGCAGTTTCTCGAGAGAGAAATCGGAAATTCCCTGTATACCTCGCACGTTTTTTGTGTAGTATTTCGTGTCTCGTCAGCTGCTTGTGTCCTCCAACTATGGCGGAGGGAGGCTGCGGCAGGACGTCTCGGGGATTCCTGTGACTTGTGTTATCATTAATTCTCGTAGGGGGCTCCCCTGATTCTGTTGCCAAGGGCCACATATCAACTATTTCTCAGGACTTACCCGGTTTCTCTCAACTTCGGTTCTTTCGCATGTGCCCTTATATGTCGGGACTGTCCCGAGGGTTTTTCCCCCAGGGTGTGAAGACAGTGCAATGCCTATCCCATGTACCCATCACGCGTCAATTTGTTACTAGCTGCGGCTTGTTGTTACATGTGTTGTGAATGCAAATGGCCATCAGACGTAACATTTACGTCGATCTTGTAAATTTTAATGGACCTTCTATCGTCGTTTTTAAAACACGTTGGTTACCTTGTCAACAAAACAGCAGGTCACTGATAGCAGTACTTTATTCAAATTGACATTGAAAAATTTGGCAACTACTAACGGGGGATTTTACTTTCGTTATATTATATTTATTACCTATATAACTCAATAAAATTAAAATTTCTGCCCCACAAAGCCTGACGCATTATAAAAAATACGTGTCAATATTAGAAATTATATATTTTGTTTTGCTACATAATACTATTTTTTTACTTAATTATAATGCAATAAAATACGCATAGTACCTAGTCAAAGGATGGAGTATGCCGGCATCTTATAGTGTGCTTATTTGACAATGCTTCAGTTATGACTAGCAAAATTACGTCACAGCAGGTGGATAACGCGGCAAATATATCTGTAGCATAACGTCATGAGTGCTAGCTGTCGAAATATATCAATATCACTATTGCTAAAAATTTCATTTTCGGACGTTTGGCCAGCTTTTCCTTTAAAATACACCTCTATGCGCCAGTTCAGCTCCTTGCGTGTATGGGCGATGGGGCGTCGTTCCCGCGTGTTATTGTCGCCCCTATCGCTCTGCATGTAAAGATAAAAATATATCCGGGCCTATGTAGGTACTCTTAACCAACTAATGACTAGTATTTCACTGAATATCACTTTTTGAAGCTTAGAGCACAGAATATATATATAAATGTCGCCTTGAGTCTATTACGGACATATCGCCGCATGTATCCACGAAAACGGTGGGCCAATTCTGTACTAGAAATACTTACCATCTGTGTGAATGTTTCTTGATGTTGTAATCAGTTTCTCGTATCACCTTCGTTGCCTAAGCTGCGTTTCACTCCGTTCCAAAGTTTCTTACCGGTTGCGGTCAACTTCCGGACACAGAATAATCCACGCAAGACATTATTTAACGTAAAACATGTTTTGCGCTACTTAAGGTAAGAAATCTCAATGTACAGAATGACGTCTGCATCTGTCTGACTCACTCATCAATTGCACAGCCCAAACCGCTGGATGTAAAAGCATGATGGTTTAGAGCTGGCTTCCCCTCATGTTGCAAACGCCCAGTAAGAGAGGATTTTTCGAAATTCAACCCCAAATTGGGGTAAAATTATGTTTTCGACGACTCCTCTAAAGCTTCTTTACCCGATCACGTAACGTTGTGCTCTTAGCTTCAAAAGGTTGCTTATATGAATAACTAAAAACAGCATTTCATTTTTTTTTTTAATCCGATCTCTTAAGGGGGTGAAAAGGGTAAAATGTTTTTTTTCTAGGACTCCTTAATAGCTCACTAACACGATGAGATATCATAGTGTTATTTTATTTAAAATACTACCCATAAAAATACTTAAAAATAATTTTTCAGATTTACCTCCGTTGTTACTAACTTTGCTGAATGCATGCACGTCAACGTGCCTGTTAAAATATATGCACGTTGTGCAAGTAACATTTTCAAATGATGATTTCAAAAACGCTTAAATAACTGTGAACAGCTTTAAACATACATAAAATAAAAAAATTAAATCTTTAATAGAATAATATTTAACGAAATACTTAAGTAAGGTGGCAGCGATTAAGAGAAATTACTTAAGAGCGTAATTATTATTAAACGTGTTCCTTAAAATGGTGACAAATATGATTCGTTTTTAGCACATTATATAAATATTCTGACATGATAGTAACATGTTCATTTTTCTGAAATTTGCATAATTTAACTTGATTAGCGGTTGGGAATTTTCCGTGTAAAATTTTAAAGGCAGCGTAAGAAAAGGAGAATTGGTAGAAAAAAAAACACGCAGGGATTTTAAAAAATTTTTATCGGTCGAGAGCTAGTCACACTACTTTCTGAGCTGTGCAAGGATTCTATATTCATCTTATGAAGAAGGTAATAATGAGTTTACACCTCTTCTCTTTCCTCATTACTCAAACGGCATTCGCAGCAAGGAGCTAAATTTTTTGAGGCACTTTGCTGAGAAGATTTTTTTATTTTTTATTTTTTCGGTTTTGCGGTATTTTTTTTTGTAATGCACCCCTGAAATTCCACCTCGTTGAACATCGCGAACCATGGCGCCCTCATCTCCGAGGTGCGCAGAAGAAACCCTCTCGGCGATCGTGGCGTCAAGGATCGCGTCAGCTCACACAAATGACGTAGAAATTAAAGGAGCCAATTTCTTCGTTTCGCACATACAACCACGCACACCCAACCTCCGTCCATCTTTTTTTGGTTATTACCAACCTGTTTTATTCGAAGCACCCCTAGGGGTCGCGTCTTTGCAGCGTCATTAACTCTCACGATGTAATTTTGCGTTCCTCATCCACCGCCTGCAGAAATCTTGGGGAAATTCGATTCCATCTTATCGGTAGGGTGGTCAGGAGTGGGGGGAGGCGAAGGAGGGGAAGAGAGTGGATGAGGGGAGGTTAGAGATGAGTTAGGAAAGAGGATGAGCACGAGGGTAGGGCCGAGTAGAATAGAAACTGGCTGTCTCAGCCCCTCGTAGAAGCAATTTACGCGCGCTTGCGCTTTTGGCGAAGGTGGTTGGTTGCCTTTCCCCCCCCCCCCCCCCTCGCTAGTATGACACGCTGGGGGATTCACCCCTCGCACGTGTACGTCCTGGCTGCGCAACAACGAAACGTCCCCTGTTCGCGGCACGAACATTGTTTCTGTCACGGTGGTTGTTGGCATGTCTTCCCTACAAAAACATAGTATAGTTCGTTCACGGTAAAGCGAGCACTTTGGAAATCAGCCTATAGGGGGAAAAAAAATGCACGGGCTGCTAACAGAATGTGCTTTAACGGACACATTGACTCGCATTGCTCTCAGTTAACTTGGCAGCGAGAAACGAAAAGTAATCCCGTATTTCAAAGTTGTATTAAAATTTTTAACGTTTAGGCTTCTGGACAATGAATTAATTTAAAACATGTTCTGCCTTTTTTTTGCGCACTGTGGTTAACATATTTATATTCTCAACCACATATTTCATAGTTACACTTGAATGGCTTATAAATAATGTGAGAGGGTCAGTAGCAATGCTAACTTGATATATGATGGAAGGATACAAAATTAATAGAGAAGTTGATCTGCGGCGGGGCTTTCAAAAGGGCTCAGTTTACCATGAACAGCGTATATCGATACGTCCCCTGTGGTGGAATCTCGCCGAAACGGCTGAGTTATTGCGCAGCTCGCTTTCCTTCCATACAAGGGTTTATTTTTTTTAGAGAGACGAGCACGTTTATACTGTCTCATTTTCATTNTACAAGGGTTTATTTTTTTTAGAGAGACGAGCACGTTTATACTGTCTCATTTTCATTGGTTAATTAATTTTTCACTGTAGCTTTGCGAAGTGAAGTGATAAAGAAAACCCCGGTTTTTCTATATGGTTTCCCAGGAGCCGATAGTTGGTTCGCCATTGTTTATCCCACCTCTCTGGAGACCCCGAGGACGCGCTACCAGGTCTGATTCTCGAGTGCGAGAGAGTAAGTACGGCTCGACTTCACCCGTTTTGCAAAAACGGTTTATTTTCATGTCATGATTTCAGTTTCACAAGTACTATTTCATACGTTTGATTTTAGAAAACTTGCAATTTACTAGCTGTTTAATACGTCTGCATCTAATATGCACTTTGTGTCATTTTCTGTTTGCAAAAAGGCATGAACTACTTGATAAAATATAAATATGTTTTCTACTTTTTTTTACAACTAGCAGCTAACACACTATTAAAATTCAGCAAAAAATACTAACCAACTCATAAAATGAAAATTTTCTATGATCGTGCACAGTTATTACTATGAATCCGAAATTATGACGCGAAAACTAAGAATTTCTTGCAAAAGAGGTGAATCTGAGACTTAATATAATCAAAGGCCGCATGCACTCCAAATTCGAATCAGTGTAAACCCACTTCGCAGTGAATTCTATTAACTCGAATCAGTGAAAATGGCTCCAATAGAATCGGTGAAAAACCACTTGTTGTTTCGGTGAAACAATTGCACTGATTTAATAAGTGACAGCCAACTGCGTGCGGTGAATTATATATTGTTTTTATTGAATTTAGCATAATCATCACGAGAAATAGACATATTTCCGATTGTCGCTGTTTATGTGCAAATTTATGTATATTAAAAAAGTGAAAAGAAGTTCGTGATGTCTAAGACTTGAACCCGCAACTTCCTGCTTCTTAACATTTACCTTAACAATCGAGATACCAAGGGAACATTTACTACAAAAGAGAAAATAAAGCTATTTTATTTTTTATCAAAAATTTGTAGCTTTAAATTGAACACCCTTTCTTTTCGTTTTTAGTTTACTTGGTATCATTCAGATTGTTAAAACAAATAATATTTAAATTGTATATTCGCTTGACTGTAATACAAACTGACAGAAAATGGCTCGCTACAATATACATCGGTCATACGCGGAGGACCATGAATAGATACGTATAGTTTAGAAGAAACATGCAAACATGTCCACCTCGCACACTCAAAAGAAACAGCAGAGGGGAAAATGTTTAAGTTAGCCCCGTTCATAACCCGAAAATTACTTTAATTTCATATATTACACATTGCTAACGAAAAATAATTATTTAAAAATACGTAATCCCACACAATTGTGGTACACACATATACACACCATTACATTATTTGCTCAAACATGTGATCTGACAATTAGGACGCGTGGAAGATGACAAAAGGTTTTGGGTCCACAGATTACCGGCCGGGTTTGGGTAATTTCCTTCCTGTATCCAGGGCTAGGTGTTGGTTTTTGCCTCACTACTGCAAGAAACAATGGCGTAGGCCTACTTGCTTAGCGGACGTTGGACTCACTATGGGTTCCGTTCAGAGAAATTGTCTGTGGTAGACAAATCTTCGAGCTGAACACCACAAAACTGTTGTGTGTCTATATATCCTATTCCTGTATAAACTCACGCTATTTGCTCAACTTCGAGGAATGTTATTAAAATTAAAAGTGTTGGCGATGCATTTTGTGTGGTACATTTTTTATACAGATATTATATAACTGTAAAAACGTAATCTTGAAATTACCCGAAAATGAGGTACGGTGATTTTAGTTATTCTGCGTATGTTCATAGCACTGGCTCGTGGATTTCCAACAAAACTGTCAGTTTGGCTTAGCTAAGAGATAGCCATGTTCGTTAGTTTACATTAGGTTTTACGGCAGGATCAAGCTTTAATATAACATATGGTTCATAACTTTGATATACCTAAGTTGCAATAAAACACGACAAGAATAAATTTATTCAAAATTTTAAGTCACCTATTGAAGTAATCAGTGTGTTAACAAAGAGGAACGTGGTTTTTACAATTTGAGAAAACCTAGGGAGTGGTTAAATTTTTGGTACTCAGATATTGGCCACAACGCATTTGAAAATAGCTCTTTATTCAAGTCACGTCTAAGGATTTCAAAGCTATTCTCAGGTGTAAAATCTGTGAAGACAAAATCTTCAGCGTGGTATGCGCCCTTGCCTTCGTTATATGCCAGAGAAATGTTGATTCGAACGTGCTATCCTGCGACACGTCGTTATCCTTGTCTTCACAGCTGCACTCTAAGCTGGAATCAGTAATATCAATCAGTGCAATAACATTCACTGGAAGTCAGTTGTTAAGCTACTACCGACTGGCAAATTAAGCAAATTAACTGGAGACAAGTGACTTATGGCCAGAGCCGGACTTAGAGACCCAGGGCCCCTAGGCAATTACAGAGTTGGTAATTTAACAAAATAACCTATTTAATTTTATATTTGATTAACGTTTTTTAAATTTAGAAAATAGACGAGATGAACAATATAGAGAGTGAATTAAGTCTCTGCTCTTCTGTGGTAGATCTTGAGTAATTTCTAACTCTCTTTAGCGCTGAAAATGAAACCAGCTTGTCCCCTGGCCAGGGCCCCTCGAGACTAGTGCCCTAGGCAGGTGTCTTGTTCGCCTAGGCGGAAGTCCGGCACTGCTTATGGCAGTGTAATTCTCGACATTCAGTGGAAATCACAAATAAATCTGTGAAATTCAGTCCATTATGTTAATTAGTTATCTGGAACTGATTATCGGTAGCTCCTACAGAGAAAATTGTCACCATTGAATGGCCGTCGAAGAGGAGCACAATTGACGTGGCTGTGCAAGCCTGGCCCATGGGTGCTAATCCCAAGGAACCTTGGGAGCTGTACGACCAAATGGTTCGTGGCTCCCAGCTCTCACGACTCGAGGACCCGGCAACACTGATGGCAGTTATTGCCCTCTTAGTTAGATCAATGGACGTGGGAGAAAAGGTGCTCTTCCCCCGAATGGAGTGTGTGGACAGACTTTTCGTCACCCAGGCAGGCCTGCCCACGGACCCGGTGACACTCAACAGCTTGCTGAGGGAGTGGTACTGGAGGAGGGGTGAGAAGTTTGACCCGTCATTGATCTATAAGAATGCCGTCCCCACATACGGGAGGCTTACCTTCGACTACAGTAAGCCCTTCACTGGGTACACTGTGGCAAGGTATTTGTCCTTCATCTCGGACGGCATATGTATTTCCAGGAAACCTGATGACAACCCTAGCTCACGTAAAATGGAAAATTAAAAGCAATACTAAAGGATAAATAACCAACGGGGTCGGAAACAGGCATGTCTGTGTGTGTGTGTGATGTCAGTAGGAGGGGTCTGACTGGCCAGACTGGGATCTCGACGAGACCTTGGCATGCGTGTGCTTGGCGCGATGCTGCACATGCCCAAGGAAACTCTCCCTTTCTCTGCCACGATGATCGCGCCTACTGCAGACAAGATGAACAAGAACAGAAAAGACGAGGGAAAGAAGGCGGGAGTGATCAGTGGACAGTGGCAGATAATCGCGACGAGACCCTTGGCAAGTTGAGTGCGTCATTGCGTCAGCGACTCAACCCGGGGAAACTCTTCCTGCCCGTCTAGATAATGGTCATGACTTGCTTCCTACCGACATCCATGAATGTGACGGTTCGGAAAGTCTGCAGTGCGGAATAGATTTATGCTCTTTGCGCTCGGTGAGCGAGGAGGCGGGGAACAATGCTGGTTTACCGTTTTTCCCCCAAATCTTAGCCCAGTCCCCACTCGAACGCACTGAGCCGTTGTTTGTATTAAGGGTGTGCCGCCATGCTTAATTTCCCGTGAAAGAAGAACTTGCACTGTTCGCGTTAGGTATGTATGTTTAAATTCNCCAGCATGGCGGATTTCAAAAACGAAGTTCCCGGTGTTACCCACAAATTTAGCTATTTGTTTGTGGGAGTTTAAAGTAAAGTAGAAAGTCAGTACTCCTGGTATAACCTTTTAATAGGTATCGGCCACCAGGAGGGGAGGTTTGGTGAGGAAAGCGCCAGTTCCACCAGGAACTTGGCACTGATTATCGCTTGAATAATTTTCACTAGTTTTCACTGATGTGGATCAATTCTCACTGTTTCGTGTTTAGAATGAGCACGTGCATTAATTGGTGTTTATCGGCGGACGCGCATTTGGAACACATACGAAAACCGAAATTATCAGAAAATATTTTGCTCACAAAAGCATATCCCAATCAAAGTCCTTTTACTATCTCGCCATGTATACTGTGGATTTTAGTTTTCTATTCTGTTTAATTATACCACATGGGACAACATTGGTCAGCTGCTATAAAACAAATTATTCGTGATTTGCTTGCTTTGCATTTGAAATGCGACAGTCAGCTGGTATTATGGCGCATGCTTACTTTCAAATGATGATCATGTTTCAAGGAGCGATTCATATTAAACTCCGAATTACCTTGTGGGGCAATTTACATATAAATCTACTTTAGAGAATACGAGAAACGTTTTTTATGAATAAATCCATTCTAGTTTCATTAACAGCTTTAAGTCCTATAATTATACTAGGCAATAGTTTATTGCCCAAAATATCATCAAACAATTATTATTTGGACATATTTTTATAGAGGCAGCACGTTAAGATAGTTTTCTTTAATAACAGTGAATCACGTACAGAAACTTAACTCGCCACTAAAACTGGACAAATACGGTTATTTTAAGACAATAAATTTTATCTTGTAAATGTCTGGGTGTTTTTAATGGGAATATCTCATTTAATTTTCGACCGATAAACAATATGTATGACTAAAAACCACCGAGATGAGTTAAAATGACGTTGGCAATAAGGTGTAAAGATAAAGTGTTTATTCTTTCTACTGTGACAAGCCGAGACGTCATAACGCACTATATCAGTTAAAAAGTAAGTCTTCTCTTCAAGTGACGAATGTGATTTTTTTTTTTTTTTTCTTAAAGCTGAATATCTCGACCACGTTTTCTCTCCCTCTCTCGAACGGAGTGTAATTCTTCCCG
>NQII01013786.1:0-21290 GCA_002778355.1 Clitarchus hookeri
ATTCACTGAAGTTGAGTGTCACCAAATAACGTGTATGTCAAATTTCGCTACTGAAAAACAAAAGCAGTACTAATGTAAATTGGGTACTTCTATTTCCATTATTACGCCTTGATTTTCCTGTTCGAATGAAATCAAAGCTTCTCGAAGAGTTGGTTGTTTACAAAAACCACTTCCAATAAACACACAACTTGTTTTATTTACTATCTCCGAGATCAGAATAAAACATTATCGATCAAAATTTATTGCATTCCGCAAGGAATACGCTGCGTGGTAAAGCGGCCGAAGCCACTCTCCGAAACAATACGGCCCACGTTCTGTTCCTCGTGCCGCGTTTCTCTTAATTGACGTGGCATTGAGGTGTGAGTATTATATTGCCTTTTAAGGATTTACAGTTCAAGGCTAACGCCCGAAATAAAACAAACCTCCCTTCTCAATTTTCAACTGGTCCATTTCTCAACCAGCGTTGTTCGAGATATACATCTGAAATATAACACAATAAGTTATTGTATAAAACAATGTTATTCCTGGGCCTGATTGCAAAGAAACTCGCATCAAATATAATAAATTCTTACTGAATATTTACTGAAGTATATATATTAGTGCTTAGCAGCTAAAAAAAATAGGTATGTTTCGACTGTTTTCTAGGAAACCAACGTATTTTTAGCTTAAATTAATATTATCTATAGGTAATGTCTTGCTTCCATTATGACTGCATATACACAACAGTTTTATAAGTTAGAGGTATAAGAGAATTATTGGAGCTGGTTTTATAAAAATTGTTTAAATAAGACCAATATTACCTATTTTGTTTTGCTTCGTACGAAAATTTATTCAGCGGAATTCTCTTTAAAATGGATTTATACATTGGAAAAAAAAACGTACTAAAAAGAGGCAGGAAATTTTCTTAAATTGTTAATATATAAATTCATGTATTAATTATTTTCTCTATTTTTATAGTTATGTAACTTAAGAACACGTAAGCCTTAGTTTGCCATGTGTGTTCGTTTTCTTAGCTCCAGGCAGACGGTGACAAGTCATTTCATCTTCATTGGATTCAATTAACACCAATGAACTAGCATCTTCTGTAACTGACGGTTCTTTGCTCTGGCCTTGGCATTTGACTTAACCGAAAACATTTATATTACCATTAAAAGAGCCATAAAACGTTTTTCTTGTTCATCTTTTTATTGTTGAGTTCTTAAAAAGAAGACAGCATCACTTTCATAGACTTCTCTTCGGTTGAAGCGGTGAAAATAACCAACAAAAACAAATACAGGATTTAAAATGTTTTTTTTTTTAAACTGTACAAATCAGTAAAATAAACTAGTCTGAGAGCTTACCGCAGCAAAATGGCGTAATATATATAAATATATTGGTCTACAGAATTTCGTTACTAAAGAGTTTAGACTTTTATAATATTACACATTTCCAATTTTTTTTATGAAAATATATTTATTTTCGTAATATAACAAAAATCAGTAAATTTAATAAAAGTAGAAAACTTTGTAAAATATGCCGATAAGAGCCAAAGTGTTACAAGAGGAGGTGCCATAAATGCCAAACACAATAAAGGTACGAAATTCTCAATTATATGATTTGTAAATTACCAGAGTATGCGAGTCATGCATTTGTGCTATATACAATCGTATATTTTACTTTTTAGTATTTCAAATAACAAAGGAAAAAAGTGTAATATGAAAATAATTAATGACAATAAAGCCAGTGTTCAATTAGATTTGACATACCTTTGTTCCGAAAAACGTTTCAACATCTTCATATTATGCGTTTTCGGTGGTTAGTTGCAACTCACCCTGCATTGACGAGCTTCAGGAAAAAGGAGTTCGTTGAAACCAGTTTTGGGCTGGCAAATCTGGGACACCAACTACATGGCATTGGATGGGTGAGTGAGTGAAGATATTTTGGCAGCTCTTAACATCGGGTCTTGAGAGCCGATGAGGGTGAAGCGAGGTGACCATGGAGCGGCACCGGAATGCAAGGACGGGGGAACGGGAGATACCCGAGAAAACTCGCTTACCAGCGGTATCTTCCGGCACGATTCCCACGTGCAAAACTCCAGGGAGCGACCCCGCCGTGATTCGAACCTTGTTAACCCAGGTGGGAGGCGAGTAGTCTGGCCACTACGCCACCGCGGCTGCCGTTGGATGAGACTGAAAACCAATCGTTCGCAGATACGATTCTGTTTTAAAATAATTACTTATCTTTGAAGCTGTTTTCAGTTCTTTGTTATGGATTCCTCTCGCCACTTCTAACGTGTCTTCCGCGAGTATTTTTGTTAAAAACTGCTAAACAAGACGAGACATATTTGTTGAAGTAACACAGAAAGGAAAAATATGTTGACCACGAGAACTATAAAGTTCGTTAATCTAACACAAATCAGTTTACACAAACATATCTCACTGTACAGTAGTTTCATTTTATTTTATTACATTTGTCATATTCGCATGTCTTAAGCGGCTTCGTGAAGAACTCATCTTGAACTTAAATGCGAGATCTTCTAGAAATACGATTCTGTTTTGGAAGAATTCAGGTGTAACGAAATATTCATTCGGCCTCTACTGGAAATGGAGTTTTTTCAATTTAAGATTGACCGTATTGTTGTGTTAGTGGTCCAATAAAATTATTTATTAGTATATATAAAATGTTTGAGGTTTTCCATTTGTATTACATAAGGAACCTATTTTATATGTATTTTCCATTGCGCAATATTATTAATATTGTGGTGTACAGTTGTTGATATTTTTCCAGGATGTAATGATATAAGTACATATAAAATGGGCGATCTGGTAATCCTGGCGTCGTGGCGGGAACAAGAGGACACGCTGGCAGCCACCTTGGATGACGTTACGCTGCAACATCCAGCTCTGTCATTCCTGGCCGATGGTGGCCACCTTGGATATCTCCACTACACGCTTTTGCATTCTGTGTGGGTGTTTTCTCAGACTCCTCTCGATCTCCATAATTTTCTCAAGCTCACTAATTCCTTCCTACCGGATGTCCCCACTTCACGCCCTTGAATTCTGTGTAGGGTTTTGTCGGTGCTATTCCTCCCAGGTCCCTGGGGTTTTGTCCATGCTATCCCTCCTGCATGTGGAGGGTTTCCTCTGTGATATCCCACCCATGTCCCCACCAGGATGCCAAGCTATCCTTCCCAGGTCCCCAATAAGACGCTAGGGTTTTCTCCTTGCTATCCCTCCAAGGTCCTCACCAGGATTCCATGGTTAACTCCGTGCTATCCCTCCCCAGCCCCGCCAGAACACCCAAGGTTTTCTCAGTGCTATCCCATCCAGGACCTCACGGTTTGCACCGTGCTGTACCTGCAAGGTCCCCGGGGTTTTCTCCGTGCCATCCCTCCCAGGTCACCACCAGGATGCCAGGGTTTTCTCCATGCTTTAACTCCCGGCTTTCTGCCAGGACGCCATGTTCTATCCTGTGAGGTTGTCTCAGTGTTATCCCGGTCTCCTTCCTACCTGTCGTATTTTCTCGATGTCCCCACTTCATGCTCTTGCATATTGTGAAGGGGAGGTTTTCTCTGTGCTATCCCTTTCAGGTCCCTGCCAGAATGCCAGGATATCCATCTACCATGTAGCTAGGATTTTCTCCATGCTATCCCTCACGAGTCCCTGACAGAACTACAGGATTTTCTTATTACTTCCAACTAAATGTCCCCACTTCATGGTCTTGCATTCAATGTGGAAGGTTTCTCAGAGTCCTTCCAGATGTCCGCACTTCACATTCTTGTATTCCGAGTGTAGGGTTTTCTGAAAGTCCTCTCGACATCCATTATTTTCTCAATCTCCCTCTTCATTACATAGGTATCACGCCTTACAGCGAAAAGAGCTACAGGGAAAATTTACCCAGGTCCTACTTATAAGCATAGATTCATAACATAGGCATCACTTCTCTCAACGAAAAGGGATGCAGGGTCAACTATGTCCTAGGTCTAACTATAAGCATAGTTGGCTGTCATTTCCGAAAAGTTTAAGATATAGTCACCAAATTATTTAGATTGGCATCACTTCCGCTAGCGAAAAGGACCGCAGGGTCAATTTGCCCTTAACTCATTTATAAGCGTAGTCTGCTATAATTTCAGAACCATTTGAATTATATTCACCAAATTCGTAACACAGGAATAACCCCGACAACGAAAATATCCCGAGGGTGAAGTTTGCCATATGCTCACTCATAAGCATTGTTGGCTATAATTGTCGACCGACATTTCCCGTCCACCTAATCTATAGTCGTCAAATACATAACATAGACATCGCTACCGACAACGGACCAGATGGTATTGTCACGTACACCCTAAACCCTAGTGTACGCATTGTTGGCTACCATTTCCCACCCACCAGACCTATAGTCACCAAATTCATAACATAGACATAACTTCCGACGATGAAAAGGACCACAGTGTCAAGTACACCTTATGCCTTCATATGAGCATAGTTGGCTACCATTCCCCAGCCACAGAAGCTATTGTCACCTAATTAATATCATAGTCATCACCAGATAACTAACCGGGTGGTAGGGTAAAGTACACCTTTGGCTCTCTTGTAAGAATATATCCCCGATGTTTCCCCCCCTCCGAAGCTACAACCAACAAATTCATTTAACATTCATCACATCCGACTGCAATTTGACGCTATATAATAAAAATATTAATCCCCTTTCAGACTTAGATAAAATATGATAAGCTTTCTCCTAGTGATGAAGGTGAACCTAATATTAGGGTGGGATAAGATAAATGAATAATATGGCCATCATTTTACACTTTACCGTTATTTACAGACTTGACCAAATAAGAATACATAATAACATTTTATATATACTATATATTCTCTATTCAAGCAACACATTTATGGTAAACATTTATGCAGAACCATTCCTGCAGTGAGCATTCCAGACACACATATTCGCATATACCGCACAGCAGTTATCACATGCGTAGGTCTTGTAGACGACTGCAAATTAAAAGTTACTATCCTCATGATATTTGGCACTGGTGTGGTTAGTGAATATCTTGCCAGAATGCATGTACATGCTACCCGATGAACGATCAACATTGCCTTTGCACTTATTGTTATGTTTATACAGGACATCACTGCTGGTTAACACAGTATCGCAGTTATCACAGTGGAACGCCTTGTATGATGGGCTGAACATGCAATGGCATATTTCATGTCGGCCTCCATTACGACTTGTACTAAAATGATATCCACAATAGTAGTATTGATACTGTGTTGCTTGTCACGTCTCTTCATAGCTCCTTGCTGTTGACGTTGCCGATGGTGTTATAGATGGTTAGTCGTCAATCATTGAAACTGTTTTCATATTGTAGCAGAGTACACGATCGTAGTAGATGAATGTAGTTGTAACGATCTGCTTTCTACCACCGCGATCGTCGACGAAATGACATCCGTTTTTACATGATGCTCGCTTGTATACTGTTCATACTGCATGCTAGTTTGCATTGCCTGTCTCTAGTTGCCTCAGTTGATGATTGCTGACTGTGTAGTGCGTACGTCAGCATGGTTGCTGGACTGAAAAATGTTACCTTATCACGCCGATCGCTGTCTAACCAGCGAAGTTGACCATTTGCCCTCTTAAATTCTTTACACTAGCTCATCTTTCAGTGTCGGAGATGCTTTGTTTTTCTTTTGCTGCTGGTACTGCTGCTGCTCGCTCCCGATGTGACTTACGCCAACTCGTGAGATGTGCTGTGTCTGTTATGGTAGTACTACTTTAAAAATAAACTAGGAATGGGAGACATCCAAGAATCTCTTCATCCTGTTGCAGATAGACGGGTAGGTGATTGTAGACGGATTTTATTTCATGTTGTGCATAAGAGAGAAGGAATTATTTAGGCGGGTATGCAAGCTCTGTATCTTTGTCGAGTGCTGCAAGTGATTTAAGGTTTAAGTTTGCCGTGATAACTGTTAATTTTTTTTTCCGCTAGAACAGTATCCCATCGTTTTCACTATGTCATCTTGACGAGAGAGTGAAATTCTGTGTGACATGTGGTGGTACGAAATGCTTTTGTTTATAGACCTAAGAGTAAGTAGGGTGGGCAGAAACGATATCCTCTACCAACACCGGACTATTCGAAGCGATATTTTAAATAGACATGCTTATATTTACAGATTCGGGTATTGAAACTAAATAAATTGTTACCTTGTACTATATACAGGTTAGGTATAAAAGAATATCCGAAATTTGAAGGTCTATATTATCAAAACAAAACCGCCTACAAACATGATTGACCAATCACATGAACCGTGCAACCATGAAGTTTGTTTACCATACATTCATGAATGTTCAATATGACCACTATCAGCAGCTCGAACGACTTCTACGCGATAATCAAACTCGTTCCATTCTCTTGTCAGCAGGTCTGGTGTAACGGTTTGGATGGCGTTCGTAAGAATCAGTTTGAGGGGGTGAGGGGGAAGCGAGCTCGCATTTGAAACTTCAATGTGAAGGGGACGGTCTGATGTTTCCTTAATGTGCTGAGAGATGACACGGGGCGCATCTGTCGTCGCACTATAAGCATACGTTGTCCGCATCACGATGGCGACGGAAAAACAGAAGGTGTTCTATGTTATTCAATTTGCTAAATGTAAATATGTTACAACTGTTCAACGTGGATTCCGTCGCAAATATGGACGTCATTCTCCCGATAGGTGGAGTAACAAACGTTCGTTTCGTTAGTTCCGTGACACAGGGTGCCTTTGCAAAGGCAATAGTTCTGGGCGGCCGCGTGTGTCCAAAGAGAATGTGGAACGGATTAAACAAGCGTTTGTTCGCTGTCCGAGAAAATCAACTCGACAAGCTAGCCGGGATATGCAAGTCCCTCAATCGACGGTATGAACCATGTTGCGAAAGCGATTGCTGTACAAACCATACAGATTATAGCTTGTACAGGCTCTTACCGAAAGGGATAAATAACTGTGACGTGATTTCTGCGCGAACATTTTTGCCCAGAATGAGGTAGGAAATGCATTCATATCTAAGCTGGTTTTTATCTATAAAGTGATGTTCCATACAAATGGTAAGGTGACGTAAACCGGTACAAAGAGCGGATATGGGGTCAGGAGCCTCCACATGAAAACACCGAACACAAGTATGCTTCCCCCAAAAGTGAAAGTGTTTTGCACTGTATCTAAAGACACTGTTTTCGTCCCTTTCTTTTTTCACGAGACCACTGTTACTGGAATCCCATATTTTGACAAGCTTACAGAGTGGCTGTTTCCTCAGTTAAAAGAGGTGGTGAGGTACATCATTTTACAGCGGGATGGTTCGCCACCCCATTGGCACCTAGCTGTTCGCGGATACCTGAACGAGACATTACCACAACGCTGGATTGGTCGAGGAGCAGCTGGTGACCAGGCTTTTCATCACTGGTCCCCGAGAAGCCCGGATCTTACCCTGTGCGATTTTTTTCTATGGGTGTACATAAAGGATCAAGTGTTTCGTCCACCATTGCTAGCTAACATTGACGACCTGAAAACCAGAACTACGGATGCCATCCAAACCGTAACACCGGACATGCTGACAATAGTGTGGAACGAGTTTTATTATCGCGTATATGTCGTTCGGGCCGCTCGTGGTGGTCACATTGAACATTTACGACGATATGGTTAGCAAATTTCATAGTTGCATGGTTACTTTGATTGGTCAACCAAGGTTGTAGGTTGTTTTTTTTTTATATTATAGACTTTAAAAGATGTGGTATTCTCTTTTACTCAATCTGTATAACTGAATTACTCTCGTAAAGGGACATGTATGTGTAATATGTGATTGGGATGGTTGGTAAGTGCATTAACTATTTTCATTTTCATTTTGTTGTTATATTTGTTTGCATCATTAAATAGCTGTTTGGACTTTATCGTTCCCGCACTTCACAGCGGAAATTTCTCCGCCCAACATAAGGTGTAGTGCACGAAGCTCACCCAAAATATANCTGTTTGTCTCAGCGTGTAGCGGTGATGTCTCTTGCTAGGCTATTTGTTTAAAAGTATATTGAATCATATGTGCTTACAGTTCTAGCACTATATATTATATGTATTCAAATAAGTACATGTATATATAGTTTTTAAAATGGGATAATTTTTACGTTGAACTGTATTACTTAATTACTCTCATAAAGGGAATTGCATGCACGACTCGGTTGGTATGCCACCCTGGAGCTTGATACATCTCTCTCGCAGTTAGTGTTCTGTGCCATCTATTCGACTTGGCGAGACCTGCACATTTCCGCGCTGCCAGTCATCCACCTGGGCTGCCTTACAGATTGTCAAGATGTAAGTTGATCATGCGACGTCGGCCGGGTCGGATGTGTTCCGCTGCTAGTGTTGTGAGGGTTGGTTGAACTCTGAATGCGATGGTTTCGCTTCAGTCGGTTCGTAAGGAAGTCGTTTTCTATTCTGTTGTACTGACCAGGATAGTTTGGTATTGTATAGGATAGTTTATCACACAGTTTACAGCACCCTTTGGTTGCATAATATGTAATTTCTTTGATTCACGTGCTTATAACTATTTTTCCATTACAGTTTTTTTTATATCTTTTTGCATCAGTGTGTAGCAAGTGTTACCTTATCGCATCTGTGTTTCTCGGCTTCGGAAAAGTATTTTTCTTTTTTAGACTAATTGAATGTACAGCGCTCGATGATCGTGAAATTTACACTGGTGGTTAAATGCTTATAACTATTTGCTCTTATAATTGTTTTTTTATATCCGTTTGCATCAGCGCGTATCAGCAACTTCTCTCTTGCAAGACTTATGGTTTAAAATATATGTGACTTTGTGGCAAGCAAAGTAACATAGATTTAAAAGTCGCGTAACGTGTATCGCACTTGACACATTGTAGTCATTTTTCGGTTTGTCCTTGTGATCATTCGTTCTCTCTCATGTTGGCATGCATTCTATATTTTACATAACATCCTGGCATAATAGCAACACCTATATCACTATTATGGACTGTGGCTCAATAGGGAATTTTTTGTATATTTTGACTCGTTATAACATCATGCTCGTGATGTACTTGGATATATTCCAATCCTTTGTTGTTTGTTATGTGCCTGTTTTTAATGCACAGGGTGGTTTCATATATTTTACACACTGTTTGCCCCAACCTTGCGCAAGGCAGGTGGAGTTTATTTATAGTAACACATACATGTTTTAGTGTAACCTGCGACTACTTATGTCTTGTTATCGCTGCATTTGTATACCACTTTATTTTTCAAAATATGACTGTTTCTTAAGGGATACCCAGGCTAACGATGACTCGGGCCACCGGCCCTTGTGTTGGACAGATGGTGTACATATTATAGTCTTTTTTTTTTGCAGTGCTGACTGCTTACAGCTGACCCCTCACTGCTGACCCCTCACTGAAGAACCTTCAGTAATGACCCCTCACTGCCAACCCGACACTGTTGACCCCTCTTTGCTGACCCCTTACTTAGTGCTGACACCTCAGTACTGCCTTCATGCTAGACCGACGCCGAGCAGTTCTGTTAAACAGCCAGTCAGGTTTCTATGGTTGCAAAAATTTAATCACCATCCAACCGCTCGAAAAACAAGCTATATTGTAATTCTCTCTGTAATGAGGGTAGAGCTAATCAGCATGCACCTATTTTGCTAGACGAGTGATTGCAGGCCGATGAGTATATGTGTGATATTTCAGACCGAAAACTCCTACAAGTAACTGTAAATTTGCGATGCGCCTGTATTTTTACCTATATTTTCTTTACATGCGTGGACAGTTGTTACATGTTCCCAAACTTCAAAGGTTTGGAAATGCTGACCAAATATACTTGTAACAGAGCTTATGGCATACTTGCCCTTATCTCCTTGATTGCAGTCGGAAGTAATAAATTGATTTGAATTTGGTAGTCGTAGCATCGGAGGGTAGGAAATGTCTGGCACTATGCTTATAAGAGGGCATAATGTGTACTTGACCCTACCACCCTGTTTGTCATCGGAGGTGATGCCTATGATAAACATTTGGTGACTATATCTTCTGTGGCTGGGAAATGGTAGCCAACTATGCTTGTACGAAGACTTAAGGTGTATTGACCCTGCGGTCCTCTCCGTCATCGGAAATGATGTCTATGTTATGAATTTAGGGAGTATAGCCCGTGTGGGTGGGAAATGGTAGCCAACTATGCTTAAAAGAGGGCTTAGAGCATACTTGACAATACCATACAGTTCGTTGTCCGCGGCAATGTCTATGAAATGAAATTTAAAAATATAGCTTTGGCAGTCGGGAAATGTCAGTCGACTATACTCATAAGAAACCTTAAAGTTCACATGCCTCTACCACCCGGTTCCTTATCAGAGGAGATGTTTATGATATAAATTTGATGCCTATAGTTTCGGTGGGTGGGAAATGGTGGGCAACTATGCTTATAAGTGGGTTTAGGGCATGTATGACCCTGTGGCCCTTTTTGTCATCTGGGGTGAACCTATTTTATGAATTTGGTGATTGTAAAGAAAACAGTTCGGATATTACAGTGAACTATGCTTATAAGAGCTGTTACAGCATTCTTTACACTGTGGTCTTCTCGTTGTCAGGGGTGATGCCTATGTAATGAATTTGGTTACCATTCTTTAATTTTTCGGAAATAACAGCCAACTATGCTTATAAGTGGGCTTAGGACACACTTGACCATGTAGTCCATTTCATTGTCGGCGTGATGCCTATTTTATGAATTTCGTGTCTGTATCTTCAAGGGTTCGGAAATTACAGCCAACTATGTTTATAAATGCTCTTAAGGCACACTTGACCTTGCAGTCCTTTTTGCAGTCGGNTGACTATATCTTAAATGGTTCGGAAATTACAGTTACCTATGCTTATAAGTAGGCTTATGACATACTTGACCATATAGTAATTTTCGCTGTCGGGGGTGATGCCTATGTTATGAAGAGTGAGTGTGAGAAAATAACTGAGATCGGCAGAGCTCCGAGAAAGCCCCTCACTCTGAATGCAAGAGCATGCGGTAGGGACATCTGGTAGGACTCTGAGAACCCCCTTCCCCTCTCACAGAATGCTAGAGCGTGTAGTAGAGACATGTTGTAGGAAGGACTAAGAAAACCCTGGCGTTCTGGCAGGGTCTCGGGAGGGATAGCAATGGAGAAAATCCTGGTATTTTGGTTGGGACACAGGATGGATAACCTGGCATTCTGGCAGAGACCTGGGAAGGATAGCATGAAGAAAACCTTCTCCACGCAGAATGCAACAGCGTGAAGTGGGGACATCGAGAACATACGAGGAGTAGGAATTCCACTGGGAGAACACTCAGACAACCCTACAGGATAGAACCTGGTGTCCTGGCAGGGAGCAGAAGGGGGAGCATGGAGAAAACCCTGGCATCTTGTGGGGGACTAGGAGAGTTAGCACGGTGGGGACTCGGTAGGGATAGCATGGATAAAATCCTGGCATCCTGGCAGGAACCTGGGAGGGATAGCACAGAGAAAACCATGGTGCCCTGGTGTAGTCCTTGGAGGGATATCCTTGAATCCTGGTGGGGACCTGGACGGGATACCATGGAGGAAACCCTCCACATGGAATGCAAGGGTGTGGAGTAGAGAAATCTGGTAGGAAGGTATGAGAGAGCACAAGAAAATTAAGGAGGTCAGGAGGACAAGGAGAAAACCCCTCAGACAAAATGCAAGAACATGGGGTGGGGGCATTTAAGATGGCCTCCACTGGGCAGGAATGACAGAGCGGGTGGGGAAATCCTACATGGCTGACGTCGGCAAGGAATTACAGAGCAGGAGATTTCTGCTTGATGTTATCCATGATGGCCACCGGCTGGTTTCCTTGTCTCCGCTAGGATGACAGGTGTACCAGAATCCCTATTTTATAACTACGGACGTATTTATGCTTTATTGAAATTTCTCTCGCAGGAAAACTGTACAACATTTGTGTATCGAGTTTTTAATAATTTTCATTTACATTGACGAAGTAAATTAAAATAAGTATACATGATTGCGTTAGGTGTGTGTTTTCCGTATCTGCAGGGGCAGCGATTGGAAAATCAGCGAAAGCCCGCCTCTTACCATGGCGCCACTCTCGGATTTGCACAAATTAAAATCGTGTGGGCCGTTGCCACTGGCTGGCGAGTTTTTTCGGTGATCTCCCGTTTTCAAAGTCCCATATTAATTTCGTTTCACCTTCATCGTCGCTCAAGAACTCGTCATTAAGTGTCGCCCAAACCTCTTCACTCACTTTCCATTCTACGTTTGTATGTCATTACTACCTAAATCATGGCATAGAACTTCTTGGTTAAAAAATTTCAAAGGTCAGATAATAGTCTTTGAAACAAGAATTTTCAAAGGCTGACACTACCGTGGTATCGAGGCTTGTTTTATTACTACTCAGTTTTTTTTACCACCATGACTCTTTACAGCGCCATTTCACATAATTTTTTCATACTTTAGGCAAAAGGAAACGATATGTGTGTAGCTCAAGTGAGCAGGATTATCTGCTTTTATCGACGGTGCTTATTCACCAGTAGGGATTAAAATCCTGATTTGAAATTTCATCAGCTTTGTGTGGCATAGTGACTTTGCTGAAAAAAACGTCACCTATTATATAACATTTTATTCCTCTTTTGTAAGGGCAAGGGAAAATTTTAACGGCTTGATGTTCTAAAAGATTTTACAAGCAGCGATATTAAATATTCATATAAAATGTAAATGCTTCTTAGCTATGCACATAATGAGCGTGGACACTGTTCACGTAATTGACAGAATTCTAGATTGGAACGCATACGTGAATATTCTAGAATTGAGGGCGGATTGCAGCAAAAATGTGAGGAAACACGAAATCAATCGGCAATCAGTAACATCCCGCAGGTTTCACACATGCGAATATCCCGAAAGGTTTCCGTCGGTAACTGGGCTAAATACCAGGCCATGGAGGTCATTATTTTACTAACGAGCAGAAGACTAACAGGAGTGAGAAGTTTTGACAAGTGGTTGCACGGTGACATATGTTAGGTGTTTAGTTCACAAAATAAATTTATAGAGTTTCATGACATTTTGCGGTTTTGTGACGCAATTGGATGATAACTTGATTAAAGTACATATCAATCGGAAAATAACGTTCATAGTGTTAGCGATAATATGACTATTTAAACTTAAAATATATGCAAGAAAACAAGGCAAAAGTTATTTTATCACAAAATTACGCTACAGCTAGAGTGTTTATTGAAGTTTCAGATGTTAGTGGAATGGAGACATCTGGGCGGCTATTAACATCGTGTTCATAAGAGCCGATGGGGGTGAAGCGAGGTGAGGATATAGCAGTGTCGGAATGCAAGGGCGGGGGAAACGGGATACCCCGAGGGAACCCGCTTACCAGCAGCATCATCTGGCGTGAATCCGGGAGTGATTCCACCGAGAATCGAACCAGGTTCGCCTAGTGTGAGGCGAGCAGTCTAACCACTACATCATCGTGGCCACTATTAGAGTTACAAAAGCGGCACGTTTCAGTTTATTATAAAATCTAACAGAATAGTTCACCTGCAGGAGGGGTTTAATTTTTAATTTATTTAACGTAAATGTAATGTATCAGTTAAATATTGAAATACGAGTGAACCTCATAACAAACATTCATTAAACATATCGGCTCCCAAGACCTCGATGTTAAGAGCAGTCAAAACCTCTTTATTCACTCTCCAAGAAACATCTGCCAAGAAATTTTAAAAAAGTGAAGAATTATTTTGAGATCTATCCGATGGAAGGCTTGCATTATTAGATTTGTACGACAAACATAGATATTGAAAACATTTTTAACACTTTTATTTTATTTTTGAACTGTGATTTTCCTATATTGTCATACTTATCCAGACTATTACCTCACATCCGAACTAAAAAAAATCATTAATTAAAAAAAATAGAACAGCAATTTACACTCTTGAACGCTTTTACCGAATAGCGCCTATAATTTGAGGGCGGGGAAGGAAGAAAAATGTTTCCCTTTTCACAAGACAATTATTCGAAGTGTAATCCACGAATTTTCTGAACGTGAGTTGTGCATCGTGATCTCAAGACGCACGAAACCTAATAAAGTTTTAACATATGTTTTAATGTCTCCCACTACTTAAACGTCAGGAGGCATTCAGGATGATTACTTAAGTAATACATATTAAGCCAAATCAGTCGAGTTAAATAAACTGCACTAAGGATTTTCTAACATTCAAACTTAAAACACTCTTTTTAAAATGTTCTAAAATTGTAATTATGTTTCAATTAATGATGTAAAAACATACTCGTATATTTCTTACATAAAAATATTTTAAATGTTCAAATATATTGATTGTAAAATTGTTTATGACCGATCGTTGATACGTTTACTTGAAAAGTCATTATAAACGCTTGTTGTATGAAGCTTATTTAACGCCGTAAATGCGTCCAACCAAAGACGCAATAAATAAACGAATCACTTGTATATAAATATTTATGCTGCTATGCTTCAAAACAAAATTATATGTGAAACAAATTTTTGCAGTAACATATCTTCCAGCTTGAAAATAAACAACTGCCGTAGTAAGTTACAAATTTTAAAAGGTTACACAATTTTTTGTGACAATTAAATATACGCCATACAATACCTATAAAAGGACTGAAACATTTCTGCATATAGGTTTCTTTTTTTTTTCAAACAATTGCGAAGAAAATAAACTGGATAAAATTTAAAAAATTTATATGATTTAGAAGATATTTCATTCAATTTTCCGCCACTTGTGATTGTCACAAAAGTGTAGCTTTGCTTGGAATTTTAAATTCACCCGCACATGTGCTGACTGCGGTGGCGAAGTTTACCTGGAAGTTCACCTGGCATAGAAGCACTGGTTCTACATTCGGCCGGGCACTTGCAACGCTACAACAGTAGGTTCGCGAGGTTTAGTGGCCGTGGCCGCGAGCAGAGAAGCGCCTCTACACGCAACCAGCTCTATCTCTGTAAGAAATGGGTGATGAACAAGGAAAGATATCCGGTGTCCGCGAGAACCTCCGGCGGCGAGGCCATCGCCGCTGCCAGGGAGCAAGAGATGGACGGAGTCGGAGTTCGGGAGGATCTTCGTTGTTGCGCCGAGAGAAGGCATCGACTACCGGTCGTTCCCTGGGAAGGGGGGAAAGGGGTGGTGGAGTCAGCTTGCGGAACTGTTGCCCCGGGGCGAAATGACCAATAAGGCGGGAACGTGACCCGAATGGGGGCCACGTTTCGAGGCGTGCGAAAGGCGCGAGGGTTGCCGCGCCGGAGAAATGGGCTGTGAAGGGCATCAATAATACATACGCGGGACTGGATCCGCAGCATCTCCGCGGGTCGCGCGCTGTTACGACCGCTGGTTGCGTTGTTTAACGCGCGCAGGCCTCCTAATGTGCGCGTCTCAAATCCGAGCCGGGAATAGTTCATCTGATTGTGGTTTATTCAGGGCGAGGGAATTCACGGAGTTCGCACGATCGGCCCTTCGGGCAATGGAAGCCAATCAAACTGTAAACCATCACAAGGTGTAATTAAGGAAGATATATTTGTGAGGTGTGCCGTTTTCCGCGGCTGTAAAAGAGCAACTCGCCTCTATATTATTAGGTTTCACTGTCTTGAAAGTGTATCTTTTGTTGTGAAGCGATGGAGAAATGAAATCAATTCTTTCTCCTGCGTGAAATATTGCGAATAAGATGGTAATGAATAGAGCTCCTTGCATAACAACGTAAATTCAACTTTTACTAATATGTGTCCCTTGAAGACATTTTTGCTCTTAGACATCTTCCTGGAGTCAGTTTTCAATATATATATATATATATATATATATACATATAAATCTTTTTAATAATCGTGATTTTTAGATATATGCACGAAAACTATTTTTAATGCCCTACTGTAAGTAAATTGAGGTTAAATTTTTTAAATTTTTGGTATCTTAGTATTTTATAGTTCCCTTGCCAAACTTGGGTCAATCTTTGAAAAGTGTGTATTCTACTTGTTCAAAATAATAAAATAGGATTGGGTTTCTAGTAAGAACGAATTATCACTATTTGGACAACCTTAGTCCTGCTTGGGCAAGTTTCTTTAAAGACCAATTTTATAACCTGCAGTAGTTCACGCCAAGGACTGGAAAGTTACTTTCTAAAAGTAACTCTGTTACAGATACATATACTCCACTGAAATAGTAATTCAGTTACAAATTACCCCACTAAAAAGTAACCAGTTATAGTTACAATTCCAAGACATGTAACAGTAATCTACTTTCAGAGTCGCATTGTGGAAAACTTTACATGGTAGTTTTTTACTTCAAGAGTATGTTACGAGCTTACCCACCATATACTGTTTTCTGTTGAAATAACACTTTTACATTATTGTAATGCGTTTTTGTAACACTTCAATGAATTTCCTTGCCACATTTCCTCTACATTTTACCTAACTTACATTACAAATGTAAATAAATGTATACAAATTCAGTTGCATAATTGGAAGCCTCGATTCCCTTCTTCAAAGAGAGAGTTAGGTAAATAGAGACGGAATTATAAATATGAATTGTAAGTAACGGCGAAGTAACATTTCTCTGTTCTTTTCTTTAATTCCATAAGTGTGGGATGTAGGTATCCTGGGTATACACAGGACATTCTCACTTTGTAAAATGTATATTGCGTGAGCAAGGGAAGTAATAATCAGAAAATAAAGTATCTTGGCAAATTTTCATATTGTGTGCACATGCACAGCACTTAATGAATTATAAAGTATTAAAAATATATTTATTTTGTTAAATTTTCTTTTCATGAACACAATTTTAATAGTAACAATCTGCACTGTATATATTAAGTGTTGATTTTAAGTGGTCCAGTTTATGTATTTGTTATGATGATAGCTGCTCTGTAGCCATCAAATTGCAGGAAGAAAAGTTTTTAAAATTTTTGAGTAAGTTTTGTTTATAAAATATCCAATCCATACATTGAATTAACTATTATATTAAATGTAATCAAATGTTTAAATACCTACGTTTTTATCTATGGATTTATTAAAACAAACCTCACCAATTATTCTATTCTAATTAAAATTATACATTACTATTATATAAGGCATGGGCATAATATACAGTGGCAAAGGGCTCGCCTGAAATGTCCGTCTTGTTATTTTAGCAATTTACTTGAGTCAGAATGTGACTGTAAATTATTAAAATAAAGTTCTGTTAAGAGAGAAAAGGCTGAAAGTAGAATGCAGAACTTAATTGCTTGTTGTTCTTGAGCAGCAGTTGCTTCTCAAAATTCATATAAGTCGAACGGTAAACAAAATGTTGGTTCCAGAATTATTAGGTGCGCTCAAGGTCTTTATATAAAATTTTCGCCCACGAAAATATCTCGTTATTTGATTTCTTTAGTTATTTTAAGTGAACTTGAAGATTTTGAACATTTCGGTGTAGCTGCCGCTCATTTATTTTAGTAAACGATACATATACCGTGCATGCGCACTTCTAAGAAAGCCATTTACCATTGTGAATTGCTAAACTTTTGATACATTTTAGTTCACGTTCTTTTTGCTGTGCGGCACAATCAACTAGCAATTAAACATTGCATTAAGATGGAGAAATTAAAATAGTACAATTATTTAACACGTTTGATATGCATTATTCAGCACCGACTAACCCTTCTTCAAATTTGATAGTGATAAAATGTTAACACGGATTAATTTATTTTGCCCGACACTCAACATACACATTAACACCAGATTATTAATATTCTCGTTTTCGCGAGAATGCACTTCAAAAAATGCTGAATATGAAGGCCATGGAAACCTCCGTACCTTTACATCTTCAACAGTAGAGTGAGAATATTATGCTATTTATTCCTCTCTTTCTTTGAATTGCTGCGATTCTTCAATTGCGATTTAAACCACGCTGCATTCACTTCACAAATAAATAAACTAAACGGAAATAAACTGGCAAATAAATAACGGTCAGGATTGTGTAGCAGCTATTGCAGTACACCCAACACACGAAAATACAGTTTCTTGTTAAAGATCACGGCCTTGCTACGGATTAATCACAGGTACGTCTGTAATTTTCGGNCACACGAAAATACAGTTTCTTGTTAAAGATCACGGCCTTGCTACGGATTAATCACAGGTACGTCTGTAATTTTCGGAAAGGTAAAAGTAAAACCAAATATAAATAACCAAATTAATGTTTTAAAAAAGTAATGCAAAAAGCAACGCCACATATCGTTATTTTGAGAGGTGAAATGATTCAGTTACAGTTCAAATTACTGAAACCTGAATGTAAAGGCGTTACCGCATTCGTAACTAAAAAAGTAACTGTTACATGTAAAGGCATTATTTTTAACGCGTTACTCCCAATCTCTGGTTCACACGGAACTAACTTGCTATAATCGGTTCGCGGTTTCTTCACACTTTTTGTATCAAACCATTGAAAAATTTCCCATTATAAGACGTGTTTATTTATATCCTAAATATGTCTTCTATCACAAATGTTCCATATTTCTGTTTGCATAAAAATACATTATTTTTAGTTAAATAGAATTTTTACTTATATATTATCCATTAGGTAAATCTTATAGTTTATAATTAATATTGATGTGAACAGGGATAAAATAGGTGTGTTGGCAAAACCTAGTAAGAAATAGTTCTTATGCAAAATGTTATTAAATTGAGTGCGCACGAATACTGTGCGTTGTCTCTTTGGTATAATTTTGTATAATCTGTTGAGCTTTTGTTTGCATGATGCGGAGGTATATCCTGGAAATAGATCTTTACCAGGGCTTCAGAAAAAGTTGGAATTAACCGTGAATGGATTATAAGCAATGTATAATGGTAGTTTGTAAGCTACGGATTTCTAGACTGTGCTTGTTCTGCTTTTGGAGTAAATATTGAAATGAAATGTATAATGGTAGTTTGTAAGCTACGGATTTCTAGACTGTGCTTGTTCTGCTTTTGGAGTAAATATTGAAATGAACTATTTGACACTTGGGACCGAAAATATTACATAATCACACAAAACGTCAATTAATCAGTATAAACCGTTACCCCAGTGTTCCGTTATATATTTCGTTTGTCGTGTAACAACATATTTTCCATGACAGTAAATTTTTAGTTAGCCTAAAGATTATGCTTTATTTTATTTTCCCCTATAACTACTTTTACATGTATTCATTAACATTTTTTTTTTTGCTAGCATAACACACATATTTGTTAAATCCCCAATCTGGGTGCACGAAGCGAAATTTTAGTTACAAATAATAAATGTCATGGTCGATATAACGTATCAATAAGTGCATTCAGTTCCATCGTTTTGCCAAATTTTCGGTCAACTATTAATTCTGGCGTGGGTCAAGCAATGCCCTGATGTGTGGTGTTTTCTGGTTCAAGAGGGAGAGAGGCGAGAAGATTATTAACACAAGCAACTCTACACGGCGTGTTCGATGAAAGGTAGTATTTCCTGCTTAGTCGAGTCTAACTTGTGCGAGGGAGTTAATTTAGTCGAAGTGGCTGTTATCATAGGAAGGACCTACAACAATGTTGAGAAGGTATTAATTAGAGACGGAATTTGGCTAATTCGAGGAGAGGTTTGTGTAATGATTGGGCGACAGGTTTCTATGTCTCAGTTATTTTGAACCCCTGCGACTCTTCCGAACTAAAGTGTTATTTTGGTTTCTTTGCCATAAATAAAATTTTCATATTTATTTATAATATGTTATTCTCATAGACAAAGTTTTTAACATATTAATAATTTAGATTAAATGAAGACGCATCTTTCTCATCGTAAAATTTTCTCACATGAGATAATAATTATTTGTCTTACTATTATTGTGAAGATAAACTTTACGATTATTTGTCAGTCATTTAAATGTATGTCGTATGTCCCCTTAAAAACGCTTAACCAATAGAATTGTTCCTAATCAAATTGCCAGTGCATAAGATGCCAAAAAACGTACGTTGCGAAGCAACCTTTCACGAGAGCACATATATGTATTTATAAAACATTTAAATGGCAAACTTTCATTAAATTGAAATTTAATAAGTCCAAAGGCAATGTATCGATTCGCGCATATTTATGATATTGTGACACAATGTGGTTGTAACCATCTATCCTTATTCTCACATGTTGTTATTGCGCACTGTTAGTAGAACTCTTTAAAATATATGGGANTTGTAACCATCTATCCTTATTCTCACATGTTGTTATTGCGCACTGTTAGTAGAACTCTTTAAAATATATGGGATTTTTCTTAAACAGATTGAAACACTTTGGTAGTGATTCCTGGCGACCAGATATGTTGTAAACATATAGAGACTGTTTCAGTGCAAGTGTGCAAAAGGGAAACTAGGAATAGGCGTCACCGCGCGGAACGATTTTAGATTAAGAACGTGCAGTCCGCAGGACCAGCTAAAGGAGATACGAGCGTAAACACGTGGGTGAACCACGATGCGCGTGTGTGGTTCACCTGTAGTCCGCGAGGTGGCTCTGCCGTTCCCACATCGCCACAGTACGCGCATGTTATCAACGACGGACGCAACACGCACGGGACATTTGAACAGATGAATCTCGCGCGCCGTTATCATGCATACATTCAGGGCCGGATTTCAAGTTTGGACGCTCCTAGGACCAAGAGTTTTTGCCGCCCCCTCTTAATACCATCAGTTGTGGTAGAAAAAAAAANACAATTTTCCTCAAGAAAATAATCTTTATGGTGACAATTTTAATTTTAGCGCATAATAACATCACTTATGATAATATTTTTAAAATCAAAATTTTGTATTTTGGGAGTATTAAGTAATTGAAATAGCCCAACAA
The DNA here is from genome assembly GCA_002778355.1 of Clitarchus hookeri. NCBI lineage: Eukaryota > Metazoa > Arthropoda > Insecta > Phasmatodea > Phasmatidae > Clitarchus > Clitarchus hookeri. The sequence continues at coordinate 20,829 of NQII01013786.1, forward strand.
GGTATTGGAACTAAGTTTAATCTCTTCAATAGCTATTGACACATAAATACATGTATGCATTATAAATTATTAAGATTAAAATTAAACAATTTTTTTTTTTTTTTTTTAAGCGTGCGTCCCTTGGTATTGTGCGCCCCTAGGCCGGCGGCGGTAGCTGTCACTTTGAGCAACTCTTGTGAGGTACAAGCAAACTGATACGTTCGCGCCGATGCGTAGGTGGAATCGTCGTGCTCAGTTCTGCGTGTCAGTCGTGTACGCACACGATGTCATTACAGTAAGAAACCAATTTGGACACCTATATTCATGTCAGGCACGTTTACGCGCATGTGTCCGTCCGCTTGCTTCGCGGACCACACGTTCCCGGAATCAAAATGTTCCGTGTTGCACCCCCTATTCCCAGTTTCAATTTTGCACACTTGTACTGAAATATCCAAAAACTATTCCTAGGCGCGGTACACCTTC
>NQII01013787.1:0-16627 GCA_002778355.1 Clitarchus hookeri
AATATACCACTGGATGGCTTTTAGTGTTGTGAGACCGGAAGCCTAGGCTCCCATAACTCACTGGCTGTTTGTCATGCAAATGCACCCCGACAGTTTCTCAAATCATTGGGTCGGCGGTGGGGGCGTGTGTATATGTGGGGGTTGCGCACCGGGCCCTTATTTAGGCGAGTTGTTGGTGTTGCCTATTATCAAGTNGTGTATATGTGGGGGTTGCGCACCGGGCCCTTATTTAGGCGAGTTGTTGGTGTTGCCTATTATCAAGTAAAGTTATGTGTTCGTGTGTTCGGCAGGGGAGTGAAGCTCCCCTCCAGCCACCGCGGTGGAGTGAATGTTATTTCGTATGTATGTGATCATACAACTTGACTTGATTTCAAGTGTGCTTATTTCGCATTTTGTGTGTCACTGAGACCCTAGTCCCCCAAGGTGTCCTATGCAGGTCTCCCTTGGTGTACGTTTCATTGTTTCAGCGTTTGTGACATTGTAAAAAATAAAAAACTCTTGTTAATAAATAAGAGTTGCAGGGGCGCCTGGTACCAGTCGACCTGCCAATGGGCATGACCTCCACTTATATACTCACCATTGGCGCATGGGCTGAACCGCTTGTATAAACAATTACCAAATATCATTACAATGCCATTCGGTATGTATTTCCTAATGTAGGGTCCTTGAAATGCATAATTCTTGTTGTTGCAATGTTGTTATTCAACAGAGACACTTTTTTGTCTGTCGGAAAGAAGCNTCCTTGAAATGCATAATTCTTGTTGTTGCAATGTTGTTATTCAACAGAGACACTTTTTTGTCTGTCGGAAAGAAGCTTCTTACATAGATCATCTTCTCTTTAGACACATTAATTAAAAATGTATCTAATAAGAAGCCAGGCACACGATGTTTCAATAAAAGCTACATTTAAAACATTTCTGGTTTCTACCTATTAAGATGTAAGTTATGATTTTATGTTATAAAATATGAAATATACAAGGGAGGTTTAACATTAATTACAGNAATAAATAAGAGTTGCAGGGGCGCCTGGTACCAGTCGACCTGCCAATGGGCATGACCTCCACTTATATACTCACCTTTGGCGCATGGGCTGAACCGCTTGTATAAACAATTACCAAATATCATTACAATGCCATTTGGTATGTATTTCCTAATGTAGGGTCCTTGAAATGCATAATTCTTGTTGTTGCAATGTTGTTATTCAACAAAGACACTTTTTTGTCTGTCGGAAAGAAGCTTCTTACATAGATCATCTTCTCTTTAGACATATTAATTAAAAATGTATCTAATAAGAAGCCAGGCACACGATGTTTCAATAAAAGCTACATTTAAAACATTTCTGGTTTATACCTATTAAGATGTAAGTTATGATTTTATGTTATAAAATATGAAATATACAAGGGAGGTTTAACATTAATTACAGTTATTGGTACGAGGTATTCGGAATTTTTCCAGTTAAAACATAGAGATCACACAGTATCTTATAATAGACGAAACCACAACATTAATATTCACACATTGAATTCGAAAATATTAATTTGACTTATAGTTATAAAGGATTCATTTCCTCGATATCAAAATGGATTTCATTATTTATTCATTTGTATATTTTTAATTTTTATTAATTTCTCATGTGCATTTGCACATCAACAAACAATCGTATATTTATAATATGTGACTACTATTTTTGCTATAGTACAATCCTGAATCTTAGTGTAATTAAATTTTAGGTGTAATTTTTTTTAAGTTTAAATTAATATATGCGATATCTTATTTGCATACATGTAAGGATTACATTTTTTTAATCGCTGCCATTATTAAGGTTTTCATAATATGCAGTACTTATAAATGTCGCATACAAAACGAATGGAATCTTCATTGTATGATGATAGTTTTAAAGGTTTTTCTTAAACATTTAATAAGTTATGTGGTGAATTTTCTTTATTTATTATTGTAATTAAAGATCTTTGCGCACCTTACATTTCTAAACTTAAAGCTTTCGTTTTAGAAATACAACATCGAACAAGCTTTGATAAATCTTTAATGCAGCAATAAAAATGAGATTTATTTAAATTTAAAGTGAAGTAAAATGTCACATCTACTATTATCTATTAGTTTTTTACAATGAATTAACATTACTTTCTTAGTCCAATTCAGCAGGTAAGAAATAATAGGAAATCTTANTTGTAATTAAAGATCTTTGCGCACCTTACATTTCTAAACTTAAAGCTTTCGTTTTAGAAATACAACATCGAACAATCTTTGATAAATCTTTAATGCAGCAATAAATATGAGATTTATTTAAATTTAAAGTAAAGTAAAATGTCACATCTACTATTTTCTATTAGTTTTTTACAATGAATTAACATTACTTTCTTAGTCCAATTCAGCAGGTAAGAAATAATAGGAAATCTTANTCTATTAGTTTTTTACAATGAATTAACATTACTTTCTTAGTCCAATTCAGCAGGTAAGAAATAATAGGAAATCTTAAATTTTCGATACCTTATCTACTATTATAAAAATAATAATTTTGCATAATTTTGAATCAAGTTCTATACAACTAGTTTTATCTTAAGTTACTCTTTGTGGATATTTATCGACTAGTGATAATGAGATTTAAGCCGTCCGAAGGAGCACTTTGGATCAATGTTTTAATTTTAACACAATAAAACATTTAAATGTCGGATTCCNATTTAAGCCGTCCGAAGGAGCACTTTGGATCAATGTTTTAATTTTAACACAATAAAACATTTAAATGTCGGATTCCTTTTGCCAGTAAAATATATAATGGCCCTTTCAGCCAACTATATACAAACCGCAAATTCTCTCTATTTCCAGCCCAGATAGTATTTTCTGAAATGTGTATATTAATGTTAAAACCTGCGCTTTNAACCGCAAATTCTCTCTATTTCCAGCCCAGATAGTATTTTCTGAAATGTGTATATTAATGTTAAAACCTGCGCTTTTATATGTTGCTGTGAAGTTTTGATATAATTTGTATTGGTTGATGTTTAATTAAGGAATTGAAAAAAAGGATTCCCTGTTTTTGTTCTTAACTTGTTCATGAAATTTTCAAAATAGGATGATAGAATAATTTTCTATTTAAGATCTTTGAAGAGTACATAAGTCATATTCTTTTTGAAATTATGTAATTTATACACTTTGCGTGTATTCGATATATTATTTNACCGCAAATTCTCTCTATTTCCAGCCCAGATAGTATTTTCTGAAATGTGTATATTAATGTTAAAACCTGCGCTTTATATGTTGCTGTGAAGTTTTGATATAATTTGTATTGGTTGATGTTTAATTAATGAATTGAAAAAAAGGATTCCCGGTTTTTGTTCTTAACTTGTTCATGAAATTTTCAAAATAGGATGATAGAATAATTTTCTATTTAAGATCTTTGAAGAGTACATAAGTCATATTCTTTTTGAAATTATGTAATTTATACACTTTGCGTGTATTCGATATATTATTTTTTTTCAATGTAAATGTTATGTAATAGGATATATATATATAAATTTAAAGACGTGAATTTTGTACCTTTAAATAGCCTTCCTATTACAACATTTTTCAAAAATCTTTATTAGAAAATGTAAAAATTGTGTTTGAAAAAAATTTAACAGCGTTTATTATAAATTAATATATTACAAACGATTCTCACTCGTTCTTAACCAAATTCCTGATTTAGCTTAATACTCTCTTGTACATAACGATACTGTGTAGAAAATACTGTAGCATTTCAAATATGAAATGAATAATATTATTATCTATCGACTTAGTTCTAGAAGGTTCCTTTTTTTCACCTGAACCATGACAACCAAATGGGCTGCAAGAGACCTTACCTTTCTAACTTTATTTTGACAGAATTTCCTGGAGCTTAATTCAATGGTATCTTATTTCCCCAGCTTGCATCTTCGAGATGAATGCAGCTTGTCTTGTCCAGTCGTAACAAACACTCAGGCTTCCTGATCAGCTGGTGTTAGGAAGGTAGTTTATCAGCCAAGTTCCGTTGTCCTATACCGAGTAGGGGAGACAGAGGAGTGATGTGACATTTTGTACGTTTCCTAGCATTTCATAATCGGTTATAGTTCAATATCAGAGTTATATTAACTCAAGGTACTGTGCCCTTTAAACTATGGGAATCAATTCTAAAACTAAAACATATAGTTATAATTCATGAGAAACTAATTAAAAACCCAAACACTGTCTTGTGTCACAACTCTCCCACTACCGAGGTAAGTTGTGACAGAGGCTAAGGCGAGTTGTGACAGACGTACATTTAAGGATATAATGGAAGAAACTTCAATTGTAATGGTATCATTGGTGATTACTATTAGTAATATACGTAAACCGACATGTGAACACAATTTGTACCTTTTTATTCTATCTTTGGTACATACTGCAAACTACAATAACAGTCTTATGAAACCATTATGATCATTNATTTGTACCTTTTTATTCTATCTTTGGTACATACTGCAAACTACAATAACAGTCTTATGAAACCATTATGATCATTAAAATGAATACAACAATTATTGGAACATATTATGAGATCAAGACAAAAACACCGAGAGTTATATGAATTAAATTCGCCCAAAGTCTAGTCCGTCAAGCAATAATGGCAAATATACTGCTGCTCTCCTCCAGTACATGAATCATGTGACCATTTCTTGCAATCGATTCACTGAACCCACTCCTCATTTTGGTNTTTGTACCTTTTTATTCTATCTTTGGTACATACTGCAAACTACAATAACAGTCTTATGAAACCATTATGATCATTGAAATGAATACAACAATTATTGGCACATATTATGAGATCAAGACAAAAACACCGAGAGTTATATGAATTAAATTCGCCCAAAGTCTAGTCCGACAAGCAATAATGGCAAATATATTGCTGCTCTCCTCCAGTACATGCATCATGTGACCATTTCTTGCAATCGATTCACTGAACCCACTCCTCATTTTGGTCTGCTGCTTGTAAAAGGTTCCAGGCAACACAAGCAAACACATTTATCATCGTCCTCTTTGCTTTTAGTTTTCTTTATAATCTTTCCTTTTACTTTCTTCGGTATAATTGTCAAAAAATGCACTCACATTGGTTTTATTAAAGCTCGTAGCGCGAGCTATGCTTTTTGCCTGAGGTAATCTTAAGGACAAGATTGGATGACGTTTCATAAATAATTTAAGCCATACTTCACCCGGCATTTCATTTTCATACCACGACATTGGAATCTTTTAGTTATGCTTCTTTGCTTACCTCAAGCCCAAGCTCCTTGTTTATTGTGTTGTCATTCCGTAATTGGAAGCAGCGCAAGTCAACAAATATTCGCATAAAGTCTTTTCTTTCTCGTCGGTAAAAATTGTCTGCCTTTGGTCCCCGACAGGTATAGGTTTCAGTGCTGGATTTTGTACTACAGATGATTTATTTTTTATAAATCGAGACAGAGACATGTAGTTTAGACTAAATGAACTNTTTATTTTTTATAAATCGAGACAGAGACATGTAGTTTAGACTAAATGAACTAGCAGCAGCTCGAGGACTCTGCCCTCGCAAAGTCACCTCTTCATAGGCTAGTTCGTAAATGTTCGTCTTCAGTACGTATTGGTTAGGCATACTAAAAAAATAAAATATGCCCTTTGTATGCAAATCCACACCAAACAATACGTTTACAACCAAAACAAACTAGTTGTGAGTATACCGAGGAGAGNCGCGAGCTATGCTTTTTGCCTGAGGTAATCTTAAGGACAAGATTGGATGACGTTTCATAAATAATTTAAGCCATACTTCACCCGGCATTTCATTTTCATACCACAACATTGGAATCTTTTAGTTATGCTTCTTTGCTTACCTCAAGCCCAAGCTCCTTGTTTCTTGTGTTGTCATTCCGTAATTGGAAGCAGCGCAAGTCAACAAATATTCGCATAAAGTCTTTTCTTCCTCGTCGGTAAAAATTGTCTGCCTTTGGTCCCCGACAGGTATAGGTTTCAGTGCTGGATTTTGTACTACAGGTAATTTTTTTTTTATAAATCGAGACAGAGACATGTAGTTTAGACTAAATGAACTAGCAGCAGCTCGAGGACTCTGCCCTCGCAAAGTCACCTCTTCATAGGCTAGTTCGTAAATGTTCGTATTCAGTACGTATTGGTTAGGCATACTAAAAAAATAAAATAAGCCCTTTGTATGCAAATCCACACCAAACAATACGTTTACAACCAAAACAAACTAGTTGTGAGTATACCGAGGAGAGNCTTTGTATGCAAATCCACACCAAACAATACGTTTACAACCAAAACAAACTAGTTGTGAGTATACCGAGGAGAGTTATAAAAGCTTGTCACAACTCGCCTAAGTGCGAAAATCCCGCGCTCTAGCCAACTAATGCTTAAAATATCTAAACACGAATTGAATTTAGATAAGCAATGTCACAATTTAACAATTAAATAGTCAAGTCTTGAAAGGTGTAATATTGCATTGCAATTATCCTAATACGTATCAATTAATACGATATGCAAATATTGGTTACAAACTTACTTTTGGCATTTTCTTCCGAGCTAACGTCGTAAACAGAATACCGTCCGCAAAGGTCACCGGCGCGCCTTGCGTCAAGCGGGGGGTCGACAACGAATGAGACATGCAACGTTGCCAGCTCGCTAATTAACTTTAAGTTCTGAGAAATCGGGTTTGTCACAACTCACCTCTGTCACAACTCTCCTCGGTCTCCCCTACCACGATGTGTTTTATTCATGCTTTGAACAGTTATACAAAAAAAAAAGCCTCGAAGCTCGTCGGGAAATATTTTATTGAGAGAAAAGTGAAGATATTTGGGCGGATCTTAACATCGAGGCCTTGAGAGCCGACGAGGGTAAAGTCAGGTGAGTATGAAGCAGCGCTTGGATGAAGGAGCAAAGAAACGGGAGATCCCCGAGAAAACTAGCAGAACAGTGTTATCGTCAGGTACGATTCACACTTGCGAACATCGGGAGTGTGCCGGTCCGGGGTTTTAAACCACTTCGCTATAGTGAGTGGCGAGCATTCTAACCGCTTAGCCAAAGTGGTCACGGGACATATTTGAAAACAATGCCCCTAAGTCTATCATTATTTAGGTTTTTTATAAATACATTATTGCCTGGTGGATGGCTTCTGTGTTAGGGTTGGAATTCCCTTCGCAAGCGTGGGATTTTTGACATTAGTACCACACACGACGTTACGTGATGTTGGAGATTAAGTAATCTTTATATGCCATCTTTCCCAAAAATATTATGTTTGTTCATACAAAAAAAAAAGCAAAAACAAAATTTTTTGAAGGAAATCACAAGTACTTGCCCTGTATGTTAAACAAAAAATCACATAATTTACGAGATTATTAACGACTGCCGTAATTAAGTTTAGCAATGTTGTTATTCATTCATCGATTATTCAACGTTGTGAGAAACTAGTGCAAGTTATCATGTCTTACCAAATTATGTTTAAGTTCTTCACTCATGTCGCATATATTGCGTGATTCTCCAAAGAAGCTTTAAGCTTAGGTGTATAATATAGCTCCATTCGAATTGCTCAAGAGAATTTGTGCTCCCGGTAAATAAACATAACTGGTGCAGGAAGTCGAGCTACCGGCGTAGTGACTACGGTCACACGAACCATAAAGTNAAACATAACTGGTGCAGGAAGTCGAGCTACCGGCGTAGTGACTACGGTCACACGAACCATAAAGTTTCCAGACTGGAAAGTTTACGCAATGCGTTATTCATAAACTTCATGATGTTCTATGGTCTTGCTTAGTCACTTCCTGCTAATTTGGGGTGAGATGGAATCAAACTGTCATCACTAGATAGCAAATAAATATCATATTAAAAAATGTGAAATACGATGATAATCTTAAATGAAAATAAATTATATTGTTTTTTAAAACCATAAGAAAAATTGGTTTCTATTTGATCACAAAAAAGTATTAACATACATAACTTGTTTAATTTTACAGCGGCGAATTAATTCAAACACATTTCGTTACCTACCTGATAGTTTGATAATGGAATTTCTGCGATATATTGATATTAAGTGAACTTATNGGAATTTCTGCGATATATTGATATTAAGTGAACTTGTAAGATGGTAATTATATGACCGAATTGACTTCGACAATAAGTAACAGTTATAGACACATACGAAATAATATGAAATGTATAATGGTTAAAGTTGAAAGCAAAAAAACCTTCATATATGTTCCTGCAGACACAAAATTGTATAATTATGAGCTCTAANCACATACGAAATAATATGAAATGTAAAATGGTTAAAGTTGAAAGCAAAAAAACCTTCATATATGTTCCTGCAGACCCAAAATTGTATAATTATGAGCTCTAACCTATTATTTAACCATATTGATGTTCAAATTAACAAGAACATTTTTTGTCNCAAAATTGTATAATTATGAGCTCTAACCTATTATTTAACCATATTGATGTTCAAATTAACAAGAACATTTTTTGTCGTATTACGCTATAATAACTGTGATAGTTCAAAACGCTCACAAATATGATTAGGTCACGTGTCTATTAAAAAATTACCCACTCAATTTCTTGTGTATTAAATAAAGGATAATCACCATTTATTCACACGTATAACGCTTTACTCAGTTATACCTTACAGTGAAGTAATTACATTAATTTCATTTAGTCTCTGATAACACTGGTCAAAAAAACAAAAGTTTTATTCTTTCACAAGGACTAAATAAAAAAAATCTAACCATTTTTACCATGCTGAGTATGTTCTCAAATGTTGTCCATCAGGCAGGGTTTTTTTGCGGCACTAGTTTAAAGTTTTTAAAGAATTAGTTCTTACGAAGCACTAAAAAATTAATATACGGCTAATTTACGCTTCCCAAAATGTTTTATATAATGATTTTTTGTAATATTTTTTCTTCGGGATGTCTTTCTTCATGGCCTAGCAGTAGTCTCCCAGCATATTGGGACTCCATTTGCCTTGGTACCTCTTTTCCTTAGTAGAAATCTGCTTATAAAAAAGCTCGCCATGCTCATCAGAGATAACCCCAAGATTTTCAGGGAAGAAGTCTAGGTGAGAGTCCAAGAAGTGAATTTTCAAAGACATGTTGGAGCCCATTCCTTTATACAACGTCAGAAGATCACTCACTAATTCAGTATAGTTTCCTTTTTTATTATTGCCAAGAAATCGACAACAGATATTTTTGAATTATTTCGCCGCTGCTTATTTCGGTGTATGTAACAGTTCCTCAAATTGTTCATCATACGATATTAGTGATCTTATTGGCGGCCGTAAAAATATTCCTTTCTTCAATTTTTCATCGCTTATTTTAGGAAATTTAGATTTCAGATACATAAATGCTGCAGAAATTTTATCCATTGCTTTTGCAAAACTCTTTTAAGCCCCAGTTTTATATGTAGGGGAGGTAAATACACCTTTTCAGGATCCAATTATGGGGTATTTGTTAAATATTTAAGCCCAGGAATAAGGTATTCCAGTTTAGGACATTGTTTATTTATGAAGTGAGACTTCCTATCCCTGCTGTCCCATTCTCACAAAAAACAGCAGAATTGCATGTATCCAAGTTGCAAACCTAACAATAAAGCTATGACCTTCAAATCACCACAGACATTCCAGATATATTTAGTAGAGTTGATTTTTCTAACAGCAATTTCATATTTTCATATGTCGTTTTAATATATCCACCAAGTTTAATTCCGTTAGAATTTTACTATTTGATACGCCCTTAAATCTCCCATCTTGCTGGGTACAGATTCGGACAATGTGTGTATTATTTTGCCTAGTGTAGACTTATTTATTAAAACACTGAGAGACCAAGTTGTTGCTTCCCCTCCGCCTCTCCCCGTCTCAGAGGATAAAAGTCATCTTGGTAAGGAAGAGTACAACCCACCTCCAAACAAATTCGACCCCAACGAAGTTTTGCCCTTACGGNTCAGAGGATAAAAGTAATCTTGGTAAGGAAGAGTACAACCCACCTCCAAACAAATTCGACCCCAACGAAGTTTTGCCCTTACGGCCAAAGAAGGAAAGCGGAAAAAATATTGCCCGAGGTTCCAACCCTCGACATCCAAAGCGCTCGTAGTCTGCGCCTGAGGGGTAACTCGAACCCTACGACCCACCCTGTATCTCACAGGGAGTGAGTAGCGTCATACAGAAGTATATTACGCGAAAATGACCGTCACAAGAAAACTATGCTTGGTGGAAGAAATCTGATTACGTATTTGAATTCAGCATAAAAAAATTGGACAAGCTCGCTTATCAGTTTCCTTGTAAAAAAAATATTTTTTAATAGTGTAATATCAGAAAAGAAATTATACCATATCCTTTTAACTTGAATTAATTTACGTCCCTCGAAGTAGTTTTACAATTTTGTGTACAATATCGCATGAAGAATCACCGCATTAGTTTTGTGACACTTGGTCGGAAACCACTTTCATACATTCACGAGCAGGATACAGGGGGGTGAACAGGCCGCCTTATTGAACTTTCGTGAACTTGCCAGTTATCGTAATGAAAACCTTGAATTAAGTTTATCTGTTTTTTTAAATTATCTCTTTGAAAATTTAAAAAAAAACTAAAATATAAACAAAAATATAAAAAAAGGGATCCGAAAATCAAAACATCTATTTTTAATAGCTGCACTCAGGAGATGTTGAAAAGTAATGAAAAATACAACATGTTATAAAATGGCGAATAAATTTTAATTAACAACATTAAGAATAATGGGCAATTCACTACGGAAAATTATACATCATAAAAATAGGTATATTAGCATTTTCACCATTATTAAATAGGATTTATCCATTCTTTCTTGCATTAAGCAATGTTTTATCTATTCCCATTACTGTTTCAGATCAAAATTGTTGACGAAACAAAGAACAGTCAGTAATTTTCCGAACTTTTTGAACTTGTGGCAGCTCTTTTGCATTTATTACTTTTAGAGAGCTATCAACTGGAAAGAGGAAAAGGGATTACTTCATGCGAAAGGTCTACAGTCGATATTACGAAGAAGAAGCCATACAAAATATGGATTTTAGGAAGTGTACTTAACTACTCACAATGCCCTGTCGGCCCGCTTATGGCGAAACAATTTTTCTACTGCTGGTTACGGAGAAAATACTGGCGATACGGTCCGGCATGGAGTAAAAAAATCACCTTACACTGAAGAGCCTAAAATCTGGTATAGGCGTGCGTATGCAAATAACAGAGGTATGGAACCAATCAGAGTAACGCGATGCCGTCGGCAGCTAGGTCGGTTACTGCGGCTACAATAGCAGGTTATCAAAATTTAATTGAGTTTGAACGTGGTGTTATAGTCGGAGTACGAGAGATGGTATCTCCGAGGTAGCAATAACATTTGGATATTCGCGTACGACCATTACGTGAATATCGGGAATCCGGTAAAACATCAACTCTTCGACGTCGCTGCGGCCGGAAAAAGATCGTGAAAGAACGGGACAAATGACGACTGACGAGAATCATTAAACGTGACAGACGTGCACGCCTTTCTCAATATGGCGCAGATAGGATTTGTGGACTGCCCTGCCGGATTCATGCTGTGAATTGCCTTCTGCATACCAACAGACAATAGTCTAGGTCATGCCACGTCGTCTTGCGGCACTTCTGCGTGCTGGGAGGGGTGTACCAGGCGGTGTACCAGTTTTTTTGGCGCTTCAGTGTATATTATTCTCAGGAATATCGTTCTCATNGCCTTTCTCAATATGGCGCAGATAGGATTTGTGGACTGCCCTGCCGGATTCATGCTGTGAATTGCCTTCTGCATACCAACAGACAATAGTCTAGGTCATGCCACGTCGTCTTGCGGCACTTCTGCGTGTTGGGAGGGGTGTACCAGGCGGTGTACCAGTTTTTTTGGCGCTTCAGTGTATATTATTCTCAGGAATATCGTTCTCATAGTTGCTGCAACTGCGACCACATCGATAACTAAAGCTGCAGTACCATCTGCCACCACACATGTTCTATATGTGCGAAGTCTGGAAACGTGCTGGCCTAAAAGCAGTGTCAACAGCACGAAGGCGGTCCTAGGAAATGCGTGCTCTATGTGAGCGGATGTTATGCTGTTGTAAAATGTCCCACTGAGCAAAGTCATGAAAGAAAGCGTGCAAGGCCGCAGAGTAACCTTCGATCGTACCATTGTTTAGTCAGGGTTCCGTGATCACTACCGGGGAAGACAGGCAATTAAATGAGTTTGCTCCTGACACCATTAAGCCACCATTATTGGTGGCGTTTCTCTCGAGATCGAAGTCCGGACNTTAAATGAGTTTGCTCCTGACACCATTAAGCCACCATTATTGGTGGCGTTTCTCTCGAGATCGAAGTCCGGACGTGTGAGTTGTCCAGTGTCCCTCCACAAGCAAGTATAGCTGTCATAAGNGCGTTTCTCTCGAGATCGAAGTCCGGACGTGTGAGTTGTCCAGTGTCCCTCCACAAGCAAGTATAGCTGTCATAAGTGTTCTGGAAAAACCCAGATTTGTCACCTAAGACGGTGCATCGCCATGTCTCAGCCACAAATGAATCCCTTATGCAAAAATCTCTATTTTAATGAGCAGACGCAGCACGAAAACAGCATTTTTTGCTTAACAACTTTAACANTCCCTTATGCAAAAATCTCTATTTTAATGAGCAGACGCAGCACGAAAACAGCATTTTTTGCTTAACAACTTTAACGTCTGTAGATACTGGTCAATAGACTCACCTGATTCCTGATGACGAGAGACTAGAAAATGTCTAGCGTAGACCTCGTTCATTGGCTTTACAAAAAAAAAACAATATTTTGTAAAGTGTCGATAGCAGAGATATATGACTCTCTAGGTTTCAGAGACTTTATTAAAAAGTCCCATTATTTCCATTAAAAACTTGAGACAAATTCTCCATGTGCTGATTTTAATCAACAAATATTGCAAAATGAAAATTTTGAGGACNGCAGAGATATATGACTCTCTAGGTTTCAGAGACTTTATTAAAAAGTCCCATTATTCCCATTAAAAACTTGAGACACATTCTCCATGTGCTGATTTTAATCAACAAATATTGCAAAATGAAAATTTTGAGGACAACAATAATCTATTCCACCCNCATGTGCTGATTTTAATCAACAAATATTGCAAAATGAAAATTTTGAGGACAACAATAATCTATTCCACCCTAACTTTCATTATTATTAAAGATTATGGTCAATCATACAGTTGTCATTCGCTAATTCTTAATAAAATATGTGTCATTATAATTCCAAAGGGATAGAGTTAAAAAGCTTCATAATCTAGTTTTGCATATAAAAAAATTAAATATTGAAGTATTAGAAGGTACTAAGTAAAATATTCTTACTAGCCTACTCTTAACATTGAAATACACCAATAACACTTATCTGAGTACNAGAAGGTACTAAGTAAAATATTCTTACTAGCCTACTCTTAACATTGAAATACACCAATAACACTTATCTGAGTACCAAAGCCATCCTTTCACTCTGCTGGTATACTATGTTTGAATGAGTGAGATTTGGCTGAACAGCAAATGCTGTCTTCACCCATAAATGGTTTTTTCGGTTCTTTATAGTAACACATAGAAAGCACTATAGAAAATTTGGATGTGAAATATTGGCAATAACGCCAAAATAAATATATCACGACAAATCACCAAGACGAACTTGAATTATCGGCGCACGCGCACTCTACACCAACGTCGTATCAGTTCGGCAACAGAGCCTTGATTTGTGACGTCACAGCGCTAGCAGCGCCGCCGGGACGCAGCACTCGGTGGGCGCAGTCAGTAGAGCTCGAGTCTTCGTCGGGTTCGGAGTGCAGAAGTGCTCCTGTGTACTGGCTGATGGCGGACCTAGTATGCCTCCTCCACGTAGCTGCTAATGCTGCTTGGGTCGATAGTGCTGGTTTCAGTTGCAGGCCAAATAAGCGAATATCTTTTCTAAAGTAAAATATCTCCNTCGATAGTGCTGGTTTCAGTTGCAGGCCAAATAAGCGAATATCTTTTCTAAAGTAAAATATCTCCACGACAGGCAGATGTGGAAATTGACTCCATAACTCGGTGATAAAGGTGAAATCAGTGACTGGGAGGGGTGGTTTAATAAATGCAGGGCTTTTCCATTATTTTCTTTTAACATAANGATAAAGGTGAAATCAGTGACTGGGAGGGGTGGTTTAATAAATGCAGGGCTTTTCCATTATTTTCTTTTAACATAAAAATAAATTAAAATAAAACGCGCAAATTGTTTACCTTTGAATTGAATGGTTATATTGAAAATGTAATGCCAGATTGAAAACAATAACGATTTTAATATACTAAAATAATTGTGTGAATTGTTTTTNTTATATTGAAAATGTAATGCCAGATTGAAAACAATAACGATTTTAATATACTAAAATAATTGTGTGAATTGTTTTTCTAAAATAGAAAATATTAAAATGATTTGTTATATTAGTGTCTTGCTTATATAATTACTAACAAACATCTTAACAGATAAATTGTTTAACTGCAAAATTTCAATGAATATATTTTTGAACTAAAAATAATTCCTCGTCGAAACTCTTATTAAACTACAATTTACAAAATGTATATTATATTGTGTAATTTTTTAAATTATGCTTATTAATATGAGATAAGTAATCGTGTAAAGGTAACGACAAATACATATTCTATTAGAAGTAGTTATATNATTATGCTTATTAATATGAGATAAGTAATCGTGTAAAGGTAACGACAAATACATATTCTATTAGAAGTAGTTATATAGATTTTTACATTTGTACATGATTTAATGTCGAATTTCTCTGGTAGTTCAATGTTTAATGAATCTTTTAAGNAGATTTTTACATTTGTACATGATTTAATGTCGAATTTCTCTGGTAGTTCAATGTTTAATGAATCTTTTAAGGATTATGTTTATTAATTTTTAAATGTTATTTAGTAATTTTATTTTAAAAAGATTCAAGACCTCGGTTGTGAAATTTAGATATTTNTTATTAATTTTTAAATGTTATTTAGTAATTTTATTTTAAAAAGATTCAAGACCTCGGTTGTGAAATTTAGATATTAGAATTAACAATTCATTATTCCTTCTTTATAAATACCTGCTATGAAAAAAAATTACTTTTCTGTACACCAGTATGAACAAAACGGATTTGTATCAATTTATTTTCATCTTATATGCTTCGTGAAAATTTTTGTAGTTCTCATAGAGTATAAGTGAATTATTCAGGTGTCAAGNTTTATTTTCATCTTATATGCTTCGTGAAAATTTTTGTAGTTCTCATAGAGTATAAGTGAATTATTCAGGTGTCAAGAATTTATTTTCTCAATGTTGACATTAATCGACCGTTAGAATACACACATTAAATATAGAAATATTATCTAATCTGATAAATTATTTTATAGAATATGATTAAGGAGATAAAGCATAATACTTAACAGTTTCTCTCGAGATACGCTTTGCGTGATAATGGCATTTGAAAAGCTGAGATTTAATATATCACTACCTTAGTAACTTTAACAGAATTACTCTTTGAGGGCTTGAGAAATAAAATGAATTAATATAGTGTTTATCGATACACCTTAAATATAACATGTAATTCAAATAAAACTTTTAATGTTGATAATACAGTGTTAGTTCATGGAGGTTGAACNACACCTTAAATATAACATGTAATTCAAATAAAACTTTTAATGTTGATAATACAGTGTTAGTTCATGGAGGTTGAACACATTTTCTTTCACAAACATAAGACTAGTGAAGTGAAATTCACGTTGGTATCTTTGCCCTATCAAATAAAATATCACTTCGGAGCAAGTCCTTATATTCAAGCTGCAGGATATATATATTTTTTTTTTATTTTTTGTATAAAGTAGTTGGGAAAAATTTAAGTGGTTCAATGTTCAACAGATTCAAGTTTAAAAGTTTGAAAGAAANTTTTTGTATAAAGTAGTTGGGAAAAATTTAAGTGGTTCAATGTTCAACAGATTCAAGTTTAAAAGTTTGAAAGAAAAGTGTCGACACAAAAATTTGTGTTTTTTCTGCAATATCNAATGTTCAACAGATTCAAGTTTAAAAGTTTGAAAGAAAAGTGTCGACACAAAAATTTGTGTTTTTTCTGCAATATCTTCTTGCAACCACGATATGATAATGGTTTAGAAGAACGTTCTCCTGCTTAAACGATTCTTTAACACTACCCGTGACATAAAAATATAGATTATCAATAAAACACGTTAAAAATATAAGTTCAAAATTATAGAACAATATCAGTTCTATATTGTACGGTTGTGCAATAAAAGCTAAAAACGAAGAGACATACTANCAAAATTATAGAACAATATCAGTTCTATATTGTACGGTTGTGCAATAAAAGCTAAAAACGAAGAGACATACTAATTAAATATCTAGCTCTGAATCACTGAAACAGTGAATTAATGCTCTTAAAAACAAGGTCTTACATGCCAACAATCCAAACTGCCATATCTCACAGTATTCCGAACTTATTATGATGTTTACATAATCGCTACTGCCTTCTTGCGACATGAGCGTGAGTTCGCATATATCATGGCGAATGTAGTCTCAAA